>JBCNYH010000024.1:33440389-33451298 GCA_039654325.1 Tandanus tandanus
CGTGCGCACGTGAACCTTTCTCGTGCGCACGTGAACCTTTCTCGTGCGCACGTGAACCTTTCTCGTGCGCACGTGAAACCTAACCTTTTTTTTTTTTTTTTTACCCATGTCCCTTTAGGGGCTCCGTACATGTACACTGCCCAGCCAAAAAAAAAAAGGTCGCACACATGTTTTTGTTCCGCCTTTGGTCTTGTTTACAGCACGTAATCATCAAGCTATTGTTTCAACAAACTTAAGTAACATAACATTTATTTCCATCCAGTATTGGGTTCATTTTTCACCGACGGCTTGAATTGATGAGGGGAAAATTGAACCACTCCACAAAGTCTTCTCCAGCACATTCCGAAAACTTTCAGTAGGGTTAAGGTCAGGACTCTGGGGTGCCAATACATATGTGAAAATGATTCCTCATGCTCCCCGAACCACTCTTTCATTATTTGAGTCAACGTTTTGTATCCCTGCCATAAGGGAACAAAAAGTCCATTGATGTGATAACCTGCTCATTCAGTACATTCGGGTCATCAATTGACTTCATTTTATTGCCACATTAATGTTGCTGAGCCTCAACCTGACCAACTGGAGCAACAATGCCGTGGAGATTACATGCTGTGATCAAGGCTAAAAGGCTAAATGTGACTTTTTCTTTTTTTTGGCCGGGCAGTGTATGAATGCATTAGCTTGCCCTTTAAAAATGCTTGTATTATCTTTTTAATTTTTTTTCAAGGACTGTAGGTCGCAATAAGTTAGCTGTTTTTTTTTGTTTGTTTGTTTGTTTGTTTTTTGAGCACTTGTTTTTTTATTCAGTTGTGCACTATGAGGAGAAAATATAAATGGCTGCCTTTTTTTAGCGCTGTTATGTGACTGTTATTTTTTTCTGAACTTTTGATATCATTACTAACACTCCTTTTGAGGCAACTAAACATACGGCAGTGAGAGTGATGATATGATGTCATGATATTTTTCTCATAAAAGCAAAATGGACACTTTTTTTTTTTTTTTTCTTCTTTTTTCTTTTTTTTTTTGGTGTAATGGATACACCATTAAAAATACATTAGAAAAGCCCTTAAAAAATTTCAGTTACACCCCCCCCCCCTTAAAAAGTACACTGGCATTCATGGTGATGTGATGTTTTTTAACTGCAGAATTTCTCAGTCCTGTAGTGTTAAAAATCTCAAGGCATCAGATTGTCCAATTACTGCATTAGCAATGGATTGCATAATGGATTGTTAATAGTTTGGCAGATTAAGCTGGCTTTAAGTTGTAGTTTTGCTGCCACAGACAAAAAGTCTGCATTGTGTGCAAGTTGAGATTTGGTGATGGGGGTGGGTAGTATGATCAAAATCTTCTATCATGGTATAAATAAACATATCACAGTAAGGGTTTATATATCATGTTATTTTTTTTATGAATTCACTTAATGGCTGAAAATGACCATACAGTGCTTTCATCACATTTGCTTATGTTCTTTTATTTTGAATAAATAAATTTTGGTCCAGCATTGGCAACTCAACAGTGACATGTTTGTGGCTAGGCAAAGAAGGATGTAAGAAGGTAGCCATGTGATTGAGGGTGCTGACCAACTCTCTGAACCCTGGCTTTTCAAAGGTATGACTCAGGACCATGTCCTTACATATATGTGTCATTGTGGCATGTGCAATTTCCTTCCATCAAGATTTCTTTTGATATGGATTGCCTTTTCTTTCTTTTTTTTTGGTTTGCGCAAAGCCTAACTCCTGCTTTTTTTTCCACACTCTTTTCACACAAGCACTTTTTTGCTCACAGCATCCCAGCACACACAGAACAAGATCAGCTCAAATCTTCCCACTGCTAACACGTCTCACTTGCCACTTGACATCAGTTTCGAAACTTGAGCATGATGTCAGTTAATTTCCAACTTCTTGCTGAGGTTGCATATGTTTACCTATGCACCTTAGACTTCAGGAAAATACAGGAATGCACCCATGTCTGATTTAGAGCCATTAGAATGCTAAGAAAGCTGAGAGTAAATACATGTTATCTCTTTGTTTGTTGGTTTGTTTATTTGAATTCCAGAGTATGGTCACTAATGTGACACTTGTATGAAAGCCACCAATAAGATAACAGCACAGAATTACAAAAAAAGGATTCAATGGTTACAAAAAAGTCCTGACGATGGTGAAATCTAAAATTGCTAACATGCTAATGAGTAGAAATATAAGTTTGTGCTTCTTTAAGCTTTGTGTTTTTGTTCATTCTTTTGCTGCTTGCTGATGTAAGAAGAACGTAGTAATTTTCTTTAATCACAAGTCTGTCGATAGATAGATGATCGTATAATTCTAATATAGAGGACACGTTTCTCAATCTGTTAAATGTGATGCATATTCTGTTTTGCATCTTTTTATGCTTGTCTGATATTAAAGTGCTAAATAAAAGTTCCCAACACTTATCTGGTACCAGCATCCTCTCAGTGGCGGTGCACTCTTTAGCTATGCTGTGTAAGGTGTCATGGCTTGATGACGTGCTTTTAAAATGATTTGTGTCCATGAACTTTGTCATCTAATAGACATTCTCTAAGGCTGAAAGTACAGTATTCATTCAGCAGCAGTGATCATTCAGATTTTTTAAAAAAATCTTGGTGATAGCTCATGCAACAGCAAGCTCGGCTCACCCTAATAGTACAACTTTGTGAAGCGGGATCTTGTGCTTTATCCAACACGCATGATGTCAACCAGCTGAGTCTTTTCAGATTGCTGCTCACGCTGCATCACAAGGCATAGTAACACGTTCTGTTGAATATGTAATCAGACTTCTTCCACACAAGCTCATGTACGTCGATGATTAATGGCTAATGGTTACCAGGCGAGAAGGAGTACACCATGCCTCCCATCCAACATGGCCTGCATTTAAAGTTTGGTAATAAAACATTTTGCAGATGAACTGAAAGAGTTGGCAGCCAAAATACATTTTGTTAAGCATAGGTGGAATAAAGCAATAGGAACTGGAGACTTTTGGTAGTTCTGGAGAATCCAGCTTCTTGACATGTACTGCACTCTGAAAAGGGAATGCTTGTTTGTTTATATTGCATGCGTCAGTAGTTTTTCTGTTGAACAGGGCTGGGCATTATGATTGATCTTCTACAGTATATTACCGCCATGATGCGCATTTCTGCATGATGTGGTTATCTTTTCCTCGACTGTTCCTCACTACAGCATCTCATTCATCTTATCTCTGCATGTTTTTTCTTGTAAATGTTAACTCAACTTTCATAACATGCAGGGCTTTTTTTCATTCCTTGGCTTCACTCTTCTGTTGTTGGCAGAAGTAAATATTGTGGTTTCTACCAAATAGCATGGCTGTGTTTTGCCTGTGGTGACGCCTTATTTTTTTCCACAGACATGATGGGAAAAGTCGTCAAGCAAAGTGTCGGGCTGCTTCTGGCAGGCATTTTATTTCATGATGCTGAGGCTAGATGTTGTTTGCTAGAAATCAATATGAAATGTGAAACTTGACAGTTCTCGGATATGCATTAAGAAACATTTAGCAATGTCAAGAGATGTTTTTAGCATCGCGTGTGAGCGTTTGGCTACATGCGAAAAGGGTTTTGTAGGTGATTAATAGAGTTCTTTGATGGTTCATACTTTGTTGATTTGAGGGAAGTGTGCTCTCGATCATGATGCATCTTTGTTCAAGATTGTTGTAAAGGGGAATATTTACACTCTGCTCTACAGCTGCATTGGTGTGTTCATTTTATTCCATCATTCTGATGAAGTTCTCTTTGTTGATTAACAGTGTGATAGTGTGATATTTATCGTGATATATATAACATACAGATTTAAGCATTGCCTAAAAGTGGAGCTCAGTGTGACAGTTTTGTGGGTTGGGTTTCTTTTCCATTAATTATAAATAAATAATTTTGCCAGTGTTTTAAAAGTTTCATTAATGTTCTCTGAAAAACTCAATAGAAGCATCACCAAAAATGCTCAGTAATATAATTTGTTGTCTGTTAGATGTTTTGGTTAAAAAAATAAATAAAAATATGAAATAGAATTAATAAATAAAATTAGGATTAAAAAAAATATATATTGGTATACATTCCTGGATGTCGACACATGTCAAATCTCTACCAAAGAACAAACAGCCAATCAGCATCACAATGTTATTAAGCTAGTTTACATACCACAATGTTATCAAACTATTCATTGATGTGTCCATGGGGACAAAAACAAATTTAACACTTAATTTTTTCTGGAAAAATGTTTATTTCTGTTAAATCATGAGCCTAACGGTATTCAGTTTGCTAATGTGATTGGTCAAAGATAAGTCAGCAATTTATCGCCCGGTCCTAATATGTATGTTTTTTTTTTCTACTGCAAAGGAAGTTAATTAGATGTTTTGTGATATGTTTGAGAAGGTTATGTATGAAAGAGTGTGTACGTAATTATACAGTGCTTTTAAGCAACTCGCTTATAGTATTTTAAAGCAGAAAAATTTAGCATCAAAAAATGTACAAATCAAACTAGAATTAGAGTTTACTCCTGTGGGTCAGTCCTTTTGTACAGATGGCACATGATGGAATGTGATACAGTGTCAAAGCGCATAAGGAAGTTCATAGTGTCCTATTTAAGCTGATATTGTGAACAGGTTGATGAGCAGATCAAGATGTGTGTGAGGATGTAGTTAGTCATAATGTCCAGTTAAAATGAAATAAGCTAGCCTTTTCAGTTACATTAAGACTGAGTGATTTACATTCTTGACCCTCCTATAGTTTTGGAAATGATTTGTGCATGTTTTATAGTCTTGTGTGCTACAGTTAGCTTTTGAGCTACAATTGTGTCCATTGTGGTTACTTGTGTTCCTCTTTTATTACCTCCACCAAGGAGGTTATGTTTTCACCGGCGTTGGTTTGTTTGTCTGTCTGTCTTTTAGCAGCATTACTCAAAAACTTATGAACGGATTTTGATAATTTTCAGGATGAGTCAGAAATGATGCAAGGAACAATTGTTTACATTTTGGCAGTGATCCAGATTATTGTCTGGATGCAGGGAATTTTGAAAGATTTTTTAGCGTGGATGACGTAGCCATCCGAGTCACTGTGTCCAGACCATACTGAAGCGTACTTTCCAAGCTTGTGTTTTATGGTGTAATTTCATTCCTTTGCCTTTCTGTGAAACTTTTAGGCCAATTATCACAAAAATAATCCAATTATTAATACTTCCTCCTCCGAGTGCAATTATCACAAAAATAATCCAATTATTAATACTTCCTCATCCGAGTGCAAGGCCCCTTATTCAAGGCAGCCCCTATACACAATGCAATCATATAAATGGCTGTGCGTTTGCATTGTACAGCTCAAATAATAAACAAATATTGCATTTCTTGCAATACCATATGGGGGTACTGAACGGCCTTGGCGGAGGTCTGCACTCTTGGAGTGCTTTTGTAGTTTTTAGTAATGTTTTTATTGTATCAGAATTCATTGACTGTAGCACTTGCACCAACCCTTGTTTAGTTGTGGCTCCATGTTATTCTCAGGACTTGTTCCACTGGTTTTGTAGAACTCATTTTAACTGCTTGGATTGAAGCATAATTGCAAAATTAGCTAATAAACATATAGTAATAGTAGACAGGTCATCTGGATTTGCAGATTGATGGAGTTGCCATTGAAGAAGTGACAAACGTCTGCTATCTGGGGAGCTACATCACCAGTGATTACAATGACAGCAAGGAGACGCAGGACCGGAATGGCGAAGTTGGTAGTGACATCGCTTGCGAATATCTGGAAAGATCGTTCAATCCAAAAAGAAACCAAACTCTGCTTGGATCCCTTGTATTTTCCATTGCCACATATAGCAGTGAATGGAGGGCAGTGAAGGCTGTCGACATTAAAAGAGTCAAAAATTTTTAAATGTGGTGCTACAGGAGCCTGCTGAGAATCAGCGCGACCAATCTATGGACTGGCGAATGTTTTTCAAGCTGTAGGAGACAAGTGGCGGCTAATGAGCGATATAAATCGTCGGAAGCAGAGTTATTTTGGTCACATTACAAGTAGTAAAAATCTTGAGAAGCACCTACTCACTGGTGTGATACGTTCGGCGGGAAGGCAGAAAACACATTGGTCTGACAATATAAAGGCCTTAACCGGAATGTCACTGGTTCAGGCAGTGAGAAGCGCTTAAGATCGCACAGCATAGAATGGGAGGAGCTTTACCAGACTTCGAGCCACAGCGGATAAGAATTTATAGTAGACGACATCTAACAAATAGTGTTCTGTTTATATTCCAGCAAACTTATTATTCTGGCTCACATGTGAATGTAAAGAGCTGTATGGATTCACGTGCTAAAAGCGAAACCGGTGGTTTTGTTGTCAAAAACCGCTGCTCAGAATTTGCTGAAATCAGTTTGTTTTTGTTTTTTAACTGCGATTGCAGACTGTACTAGCACATTATCCCCACTCTTTGGTCTGGAGGTTTTGCTTTGGCTTACAGACTAATTCACAGCCAAATCAGCATATTTTATTCCTTGGACAAATGTGACCCGCTCCAGCATGGATTAATTTGCAGGGAGTATTTTGAGTAAGAGCCAAAGTAAGTTGAAAATGTCTTACCTGGACGAAAAACGCGATATCGCCAAAAATACCTCCATCAAATCATAATCTTTAACACGACAAGTTCAAATGACATGACAGGTTCATATATCCATAAATATGATCAATCCATGCTAAAATGCTTAAGAAAGGGTTTAATGCCCAAGTTGTAAAACAATGGGAAAAATCCACTTATTTTGCAGGTTTTCTACATCTGTCACTTTGGTGATTGTTCAGGATAAATGCCTATTATCCATAATCGGACCCGAATACTCTACCTACTTAGAGTCCCAGAAGGATTCCCCGAATCATATAAGAGTAAACCAATGAGAAGCCTCACAACAGACATGACTCTGTGTATTTAGAACTCACCTGTTGCTAGGAGGATGCTAGAAAGATCGCACTGGTTGTTTGAGAGCCGGATTCATTTAGTTTATGGGTGCTGAATGTGGACATTCAGAAATTGGTTCTGTAACTGTAAATGCTATTTACTCAAAGGTGGCATTTCCTGATTAGCAATTAGTATTATGCTGGAGTGGGTTGCATACAGCCATGAAAAAAATTAAGAGACCGCTTATGTGAATATCTATTAAAAGTGGTCTCCTCTTCTTCTTCTTTGTTTTATTGGAGGATTGCATCTTGCATTTCATACATACCGACACCTACTGTGCAGGAGTGTGTAAAGGAAATCGGTGCATCTTTTCACTAAAAAAGAATCTTAAATTCTGGTGTTTTTAAGGAAAATAAATAAACTTTTGACATCTCTTGACATCCCACTTTCTTTAAGAATATCCTCAATTCCATTCTCTCCTGACATTTCTCGCCATTTCTGTCTGCTTTCATTGCATTTCAAACTTTTTTTTTTTTCCATGGCTGTATATGTGCACGTGATCGGCTATCTACACTTTAAAAAAAGTCTCTGTGACATCATCTCCATCATTATCACCCCCTTTCCAAAAAAAAAAAACCCCCACTCTATGACCTCTGCACAGAATCCAGCCCCACTCTGTGACATCATCTCCTTAATACCACAAGTAAAAACTCCGATAGTCCTTTACATGCTAGTAAACAAATCCAACATCCGCCAGCCATGCAGTGCTGTCTCACAGCCACGAGAACACCAGGTAGCCATGCACCAAGCTGCAAGCAAACATTCAAAATTTCTGCAGAAATTCTCTGGTTTCTATTCTTCTTCTTCTGCTGATCTGCAGTACTGTTCTCTTTTATTGTTCATAATTGATTTTTCACAGAATCAGTAATTTCTGACTACCTTTTTATTAATGTATTATTATCTGCATGGTATCTGTCTATCCTCAGTTGAGTAGTTAAGGTGAAAACAGAGGGACCATCACCATGGGGGACGACAGCGAGTGGATGAAGCTGCCTATCGACCAGAAGTGCGAACACAAGGTAATGTGTGTGTGTGTGTGTGTGTGTCTCTCTCTCTCTCTCTCGCTCTCATGCTAAAATCATCAGACGTGTTACACCATGCTGTTTCTATATCAGCAGTTTACACTGTTTGTTACTCATCGGTTTGCACCTCAGGAAGCACACAGTTGTCTTCCCCATTGT
The DNA here is from genome assembly GCA_039654325.1 of Tandanus tandanus. Classification (NCBI taxonomy): domain Eukaryota; kingdom Metazoa; phylum Chordata; class Actinopteri; order Siluriformes; family Plotosidae; genus Tandanus; species Tandanus tandanus. The sequence goes on from JBCNYH010000024.1 coordinate 33,448,524, forward strand.
CTTTCTGCAGTCGCCTGCACCATGTGCTGTTTGAAACAACCCTCATTGTTGTAAAAGAACAGTTGCTGCCACTGCTTCAGAGTCTGTTGGCTTGTCTTTATCCATTCATTTGTTGAACCACTTAATCCTGTTAGGGTCACAGGGAGGCTGGAGCCTATCTCAGCCTCTGGGTGAAGACAGGGTACACCCTGAACAGCTCAACAATCCATCGCAGGGCCAACACGCACACAACCATTCACACTTATAGTTAGGGATAACAGCCAGTTGGCCTATGGAGGACTATGGGAGAAAACTGGAGCACCCAGAGGAAATTGATGAGAACATGCAAACGCCACACAGAAACACCCCGAGCCTGAAACTCAACCCCGGGACCTTCTTTCTGTGTAGACGTGCTAACCGCTACACCACCGTGCCACCTGTATTGTCGTGATGTAATGCGTAATTATGTAACAAAGGTTTAGGACTGAATACAATAATTTCACTTTGATCATAATATGACCCGAAACTCTTGAGCTACACATAATATATAGATTTAGGCACTGCCTAAAAGCGTAGCTCCCATATGATTTCCCTTACTTGACAAGTTTTTTGTGGGAATTCTGAAACCCCATAAACGTATCCAGACTCTTAAGTTTGACCATGTCACATCACGTGCCCCGAGTATTGTACATATACCTCTTGTTCTCTATATTTCTCTTTCCCCAATTTCCCCCCCCCCCCCCTTTTTTCAAAGAATAATACAGGGACTGCATGTTAACACGTACACTGGAAGGACGGACGTACACTATAGGTTTTATTAAGAGAAAAAAACAATTAATAACTCAGGAAGGGAACCACCTATTGCACCCAAACTTGGGTACGTTCATCAATGGGGAGATAGAAGTTCAAAGCCATGTTTGTTTGGTATGATGAGTACAGTTACATAAGGAAAATTAACTAAAATGTTGACGTTCCAAAAGCAACTTGATGGTTAGATGCTTTTCCCTTATCACTGGTGCTCCACTTGTTTACCTCCACACACACTTACAAACTGAAGCAAGTGCTGGTATTGTATATACTATTTTGCGACCAATGTCTGTATCACCAACAGATCATTGGTTTGTGTTACTGAGATATTGTCTGAGTTCAGCCCTAGTTCGTTTAATCCCAACAAATGTAACACAGTGGCTGAAGTGTATGATGTAAAGGTCAAAGAATCTGACCAAGAAAACAAACAAAAAAATAAATAGAAGCCATCTTGAGAATGATGACCTTTAGAGACCTAAAGGTGGATCTAAATGGCATTGTGTTTTTAATGCTTTTTATAATTAATAATAATATTTAAAAAACTGTTCTTGTAAGGTATGGAAGGCCAGACTGAATGGATATGAAGAAGCGCTGAAGCTTTTCCAGAGGATTGGGGACGAGAAGAGTCCTGAATGGGGGAAATACCTGGGACTGATCAAAAAGTTTGTCACTGACTCCAATGCCGTGGCTCAACTCAAAGGACTGGAAGCAGCACTTGTCTTTATTGAGAATGCACATGTAGCTGGCAAGTAAGTGACTTCATCTAACTTGGGTGTTGTAAGGAGTTAGCTGGTTGTATAGTATCAGACTGATCCCTGAATCACTGAAGTTGTACCCAGTGCAGACCGGTGGTATAAATGGATATAAATACTCCAAGGAAAGCCTTTTTCCTTTAAGGAAAGTAATACATTTTTGGGTATAAACAATAATTAAGCTATAGCTACTTGGATTGGCTCACACCATGCCACCAAGTTGCTTGTTCGTTGTGTTTTTCATATATATATATATATAAATAAACTACTAACTAAATCAGCCATGCAGTATCTTACCAAACTGCTGTCACAGTGCAGAGTAACACACATCTGCTATTTGTCCTCTTCTACATACTTGAGCTTACAGACGCACACGACTGGTTATTTTTTTTGTGATTGACAGAGGAGAATGTGCTATCCTTAGGCTTAAAACATTAGTAGTAGCTAGTAGCGATCACCCGCTACTCATGTGAAGTCCACATTGAGTACTGAAAGCATAAACGAATACTATCAGGTCCATGGCATCATTCTTAGTTTGTCCATTTTTTGCATTGTAGGAGATGCTTGTTTCAGATAAATGTTTCTTTTCCCATGTGTACCTTAGTAAAAGAGAGGAGTCATGTGACCTCAGCTGAACATAAACCTTTCTACAGAAAGACATACTGTTTACAGCCTGAAAAACCTCTTAGTCATTGTGTCTGGCAGAGTTCAGGAAAGAGAAACAACTCTGCTCTAGGATTTGTGTGTGGCTTAAACAGAATTTGCATATGGTTGCTTGGGTGTATTGACTGGATGCTGCCGTAATGGATATTTTCAGTCTGAATGTTGAGCCTGGTGATCGTTGTGGTGTCCAGAAGCAGACATGCTTATTGAGCAATATTGTTTGTTTATCCGAAAATAGCTACAGAACTTGACATTAATCGTTTCTACACCTGACCGCATTCTGTGCCACAGTGGTTCTAGTGTTATCAATGCCAGGTATTTTGTTTTGCCTATTTTGGAATACAAAGGCTCAATACTCAAATCAAAGATTATAAATGATATTCAAAAAAGCCTAAGGTAACAATGCTTCTAAAATTTATATTTCAATATAACATGGAGGTTGTCAGGATGGATTTGATGTGTTGCTGTTATCAGCCCAAAGTAGATGATTTTTCTATAATTCAGTTTTATTTGTATAGCGCTTTTTACAATTGACATTGTCACAAAACAGCTTTACATAGTAAAATTAATTTAA
>JBCNYH010000024.1:33465715-33487347 GCA_039654325.1 Tandanus tandanus
TATACATATACATATACATGTATGTATATATATGTGTATATGTATATATGTGTATATATATATATATATATATATATATATATATACACATACATACATATATATGTGTGTATATATATATATATATGTATGTGTGTGTGTATATGTGTATATGTATGTGTGTGTGTATATGTGTATATATATGTGTGTGTATATGTATATACAATTCAGTTTTATACAATGACTGTATAACACGCCATTCACACCTATAGGCAATGCAAGGCAGTCCACCTACTTGCACATACACAGGTTACCAACCTCAGGATCAAATCAGGAACTTTGTAGCTATGAGGCAGCAATGCTGACTGCTGTGCCTCATTTGGGCAGTGTATCCCATTGCAAATGGTTATCTGACTATTCACTTTGTCAATAGCACCATCTGTTTGTGAATATGCAACTGAAACCACACCTTGTTCTTCCAGTCCAACGTCCGTGCTGCTGCCTTGACAACACTAAATGTATGGGTGGAGCAGACAGGCATGAAGGAGTGGCTGGAAGGTGAAGACATGTCTGAAGAGCTGAAACGGGAGAATCCCTTTCTCAGACAGGAGGTATTGGAACCTGACAGACAGACAGACAGACACACACACACACACACACAGTAAAATGAACTCCGCATTAGTCTGATTATGTCGGCGGGCCTATTTTTAAGATGTTTTGCATAGAGGCCAGTCACAAAGGGCTTAAGTCAAAGAATAAGTAGAGATAAATGGAGGTATGGTATTGTGGTTAAACATAAGACATTTTAATGAGGGATATTCAAATGGGACTGTAGTATTGATGGAAACAACAGCGTGCCATTTGTGCATTTGTCATTGACCATCAAGCATATTTACCTCCGCAGGGAGGTTATGTTTTCATCTGTGTTGGTTTGTTAGTAAGTTTGTTTGTCTGTTTATTTATGTGCAGTTTAACCCAAAAAGTTATAAGTAATGCATTCAATTTTGGAGGTGACCCGTGCATGAGAAAAAAAAAATCCATTACGGTCAATACCTGAAAATGTGTAAATAAATAAATGTTAATCAGATGCCCACTAGGGGGAGACATTTCATTACAACAGTGCCATTTTATAATGAATCCTGCCGTCTTCAGCAGATTTTTTAAGTTAGTCAGTGCACTTGTCACCATAATCCATTTGTGTCTAGTGGAGGTGCCTTGCACTCGGAGTGCTCATCTAGCTTACTTTGCTTTCATTGTTTAAATGTCACAAGGGAATGTTTTTCCTCTCAAAATACCTTGGATGATAATTTTGGAAGGTGCCACCACAAAAAGTGTTAGTTTCTGCCACATGCATTTTTAATGCAACTATTTGTTTGTTTATTTTATATATTTTGTGATGTAGTTTATATGTAGTAAGTATATTATCTTTTAGACATGCTTTTGACATGATATGGACAATGAAAAGGCATAAAAAATGACTTAACCTGAGAACATCACTGAATTCAGTTGTTGGTGTATTTGAAGGACATCTTTTGAAATATGACTCACTTTACACAATTTTGCAGATTAAGATCACCTGCCCTGTGCCTTCTTGAAAATTTCTAACCAGCATAACATCAGAATTGTAATGTTAAGATTTTATCTTTAGCTTATCGCTCACCACCATTCACTCCATTCACAATTATTTGGTGATGTACTAAGAACACGAATGATTCGTTAGTATTAATTATGTGAAAAATAACACCCAACAAATTGTCTGAAAGAAACAAAATGGATAAAACTGAAGTAGAGAACAGCATTACACGAAAATCTTTGGATAATTTGACAGGAGTTGTCCCAAGTAGGCCATGGCTAATTAGCAGCATTTAAACAAAACGTATACGAAGTGTACATTTGTTTCATAACTGAATGGTTTGAAATTAGAAAAGCTGTGATGTTTCGAGACTGGCATTTTTGGGGGGATTCCTGTGAGCTGGGAGTCTGTTTCACTGTTCATCACATGACTGGAATGGGACAGTAAAAAAACTCAATGTAAGTGGGTGGGATAAGAAAAAGAACAACAAGAGGTCAGTTTTTATGAATAAACATGCAGTTCTTATATGAATAATTGCTATTTTCTTCAATACTTCTACCAAGTTGTTTATGGTTTACTCTCAGTGTGTGTGTGTGTGAGTCAACAGGATTACACACAGTTATGTGTGGATTTTTTTTTACTAGAAATTTTGGATCCAGGAATCATTTTAAGGATTCTTTAACATTGTGTAAGAGAAGGATTTTAGGTTCATATGTGGGATTGCTGGGCTTAGTGGTGGTTTGCGCTCTGAGTGTTCATGTATTAAGTGTGGGAATACATTCTTCGGGATTGGAATAGGACAGGAGAATTTGTGGAAGTAGGATAGGACAGGAGTGAAAATCTACGCTGTCTTATAAACAGTCACAAAGATCTCTCTCTGTGTGTGGTAGATTCTGGGTTGGCTGGCTGAGCGGCTGCCCAACATGCGCACCGTGCCCGCTGATCTGATGCTGTGCATCCCTCATCTGTACAACTGTCTGGAGGATCGCAGTGGAGACGTGCGGAAGAAAGCCCAGGATGCACTACCCATGTTTATGATGCATCTGGGCTATGAAAAGATGAGCAAGGCCACTAACAAACTCAAGGTAGGCTGTAAGAGAGAAAATGTGCAGTCAGTCCACCTTATTCAGAAAAGGCATTTCACTTTTTTGTTTAATGCTGTTTGGTTCATTCTGCATAAATACAGTTTTATAAATATTATTACCAAAATCGTGGCTGTAACATGAGATTTTCTTATGATGTTCCTCAGTGGCCGTGATCTCTACCATTTGGGGAAAAATCTGATCTGTAAATGTTGGGTTTGTTGTTTCATTAGCCAGCCTCAAAGGACCAGGTGGTTGCCATGTTGGAGAAGGCCAGGGCTGTAATGCCTGAGAAGCCTGCAGCACCTGCAACAGCTGCTTCATCCAAAGCGGCTCAGAGTGCTCCTTCATCAAAACCTGCCCCAGGTATGCTTCCTTTCTTTCTCTTTTTCCAGACTTCATTTTTAAGTATGGATGGCTCAGCTTTTTGTTCACTGGGTCATTATCTAGTGCAGCTGTGTAGGATTCAGGGAAAATCTGTTTCTATTTTTTTATCTTTCAGCACCAGCTAAAAGCCAGCCTCCAGTGGATGACTATAGCCCCCCCGAACCCAAACAGGACACCAAGAAACCCAAAACGGGAGGGCCCGCCCAGAAAAAGGTCTGGAAAAAACCTAGTAAAATGCCAGAAACAATCACTCGAACAAATTTTACTGCTGGAATTGAGTGCTTTGTAGATAATGCCTTGAATTGAGATAATTATCCACCTTAAATTAGAGGTTGGAAACAAACATTACACTACTTTTTAATTTAACCTGGAAATAACTTTTGACCAGTTTGCTGAGTACATGGATTTGAGTTGGGTAATTAGCATCAGTCCATTTTATTGACACAGTACATTATCAATAGATGAGAATTATCGTTGAAACGTCATCTGAGTTGTCTTTGACCACTACTACCATAAATGCTTACATTTTTACCCAACGTCATGTTCAAATGGCCTGAAGTGTGAAAGTTGCTCTGTTTGCATTGACTAGAGGAACAGCATGGAGCTGAAACTGAAGGTAGATAAAGACAATGTTTCTAAACCTAACCGAATCTCAGGGGGCAAACCTAGGAACCCGCAGGTACAGGCAGATCAGCAAACTTCCGCACGACTCACTCATCTGTGCTGATCATGCTTTGGGGTGCACTTGGTGAATAAATTGGGATGGGTCGTTCTGTCTTTCCCTTCTCCCTCTGATGCTGTCTTTTTCCTGCCGGTCTCCTGATTATAGGGTGTGATATTTTACTTATGTGTTCTTCAGGGAGTTTTGGGTAAGAAGGCTCCAGTCAAGGCTTCGAATAAAGATGATGAAGACAAGTCGGGTCCTATCTTTATCCTTGTGCCTAATGGCAAGGAGCAGAGGATGAAGGAAGAGAAAGCACTAAAGGTAGGCATCACGATGCATTATCATCCGCTACATTACGTCACGGCACAGCTTTCTAATTATGTACAGTATATAACAGAAGAGCATGCGGTTGTAAGATGGAAACACTTAAACGCACACTCACAAATCAATTCACTTCAGTTGTATTTGTATAGCGATTTTTACAATTAGCATTGTCACAAAGCAACTTTACCTAGTATAGTACATTTGGTAAAGAACTTAAACTTATGATTTTATCTATAAGCCCTAAACATCCTCACACACAAATCCGGAGCAAATAAATGAGGTTATTTCACCTGACCAGTGCACCAATCACTCTTGAGTTTCCAGAGTGTTCCCTTCCATTACCCCGGAGTTATTTAGATTTTTGTCAGGTTAGTGAATTACACATGGTAGTGGTGTTAGTCTAGTAAAAGACATTATGCATCCTCTCTGTATGCATTAGCAAGTCACATGACCGTTTGTAGATTGAGTTTTGTAGTGACTGCTTCAGTGGGAAAGCTGATTGTTTGGAACTAAAGAAGAATAGGACCACATGCACTAGAGAATTGCTCCAAGGAATCAATGCTAATTGTTCGGATTTGGGACCTTATCACAATTTTTTGGTAAATTAAATTTACATGAATAAGAATCTCTTAAGAATCGCTTCTTGCTGTGATCACTTGCACTCCTTACATACATAGAAGCTGTATGGTCAATTTGTTGCTTAGAAAAGAAGTGTGCTCCAAGCACTTTTAATGAAGTATGAACCAGCCTTTAAACGAATAATAATAGATTTATTTATCATACTGCAGGAGAGCCATGACACATTATATACATGCTAGTTAAAATCTTGGAAAAAGACCTTTCGTACAAGTGTACATAGAGAAAGAAATTATGAATGAATAACACAGATAATAATAACACATCTAACGAAGCCTGCTTATATGCTTATAGAGTGGCAATACCACTACAGTAATGATCATTTGGTTTACGGTTATATAGATCCTGAAGTGGAACTTCATCACTCCACGGGACGAATATGTGGAACAGCTGAAAACACAAATGGCTACTTCTCTAGCAAAGTGGCTGCAGGATGAACTCTTTCACTATGACTTCCAGCGCCATGTGAAGGCCGTCAGTGCCATGATTGAGGTAAGATATTTGTGTGGCTGTATGTGCACTACAACAATAGGGATGGGGATCATCCGGGACCACCCGATAGGATATCACAATATCTAGGTACTAATTTTATTTCTATTGCAATTCTGCAAATATCCAGATTTTATATTACATTACTTTTATTATATTATTGTATTTATGTTTTTAGTATTAAATATTTTATTGTATTACATTACATTTTTGTTACAATTTCAAAACCTTGAGGCATCTTAAAGAAAGTTGAATCACGTCTCTATTTCCCTCTTAAAATCCATCGGGGGCATTTAATCAAAACAAAATTACTTGATTTTGGAGCCAATGTGGAGATGCATGAATCGCAATGGCTGCAGCAGCAGCAGCATCTCATCATTGTTCTCATTGCACAGCACATGGAAGGTGAGTCGGACGCTGTGATTGGCTGCCTGGATCTGATCCTGAAGTGGTTCACACTGCGCTTCTTTGACACGAACACCAGTGTGTTAATGAAGGCTATGGAATTTCTCAAACTCCTTTTCACCATGTTGAGCAGAGAGAACTACCACCTGAGCGAGTACGAAGCCTCGTCCTTCATCCCCTACCTCATCCTCAAGGTAAGCAAGTCTTCATAACCTATACATACTCACACATGCATTTAATATCAGTTAGAGCTTGGGTGATGAAATGGATGAAGATAATAGAGTTAATCGAGTTCCAATTTTGGTGTTATGGTTTCTAAACTTATTTTGCTTGATCTGTCTATCACTTTGCTTAAAAATATATAAATGTTGATTTGGTTTTTCGTTGGTTGTAATCATGATATATTCACTTCTACACTCTAGAGTTTGATACTTACAGTACTGTGCAAAAGTCTTTTTTGTATAAACCTTGCTCTAGTTTTTATTTCAAGACTTGTACGTTAGCACGTCAATACAGTGATTTTTCCTTCACAAAATTGGATGCAACAGAAAAAAAATGTATGTCATTTAAAAAAGCAGCATATTATATTAGAGACCAATTTTCAGATAACATAATGAAGGCTGCTGAGTTTCACATTCAAATAAAATTTTTTCAAAACAGAACAAGTGTGACAGTTCAAATCTTCAGGAGAACTGTGGCTGGTTCTGCAAGATGCTCAATAAAGCTTACAGCAAACTACCTTGTAAAACACCATGAACTGTACCTGAGATTATATGAAGTGCTGAGAACCAGAGTGGTCTAACCAACAGAAAGCTGTTTTACCTAATTATTTTATGCTGCAATGAGGATAGACCTTATCCACCTCTGTCAATTTCTTGTCTCATTTTTCAGGTTTTTTGGGTTTAGACCACTGTGGCTGTTAGAGCTTCATGGTTTTAAAGCAAAGGGTCATCACACCAAATATTCAATTGGTCTCCTTTTTATTATAATTATCTCTCTGCATGTAATCCAGAGGAGATATAGTTATCTGTATGTCCATCCATCCATGTGTCATTTCATATCCGGGCCAAGAACTTGGAAACCGTTTGAGATTTCTTGATCAAACTTGGTATGTAGTTCTACTAGCCAGTGTAGCCCTGCCGTGTAACATTTTGGGATCTCTGCAATTCATATTTTCTGACATGTGGTGGCTGGGAAGATATGTTGACTCCCCCTGTTTACAGTGCTTTTTATAATTTATTTGGAGACTAATCTATCTAAATATAAGGCATCTTTGCTCTACCGCATTTCTATGCATGTGAATAAAACTTTTGCACAGTACTTTTAAATTAAATCAATCACTCTCTAGTGTTTTAGTGCAGATCTGTAAACTTCATCTCAATACAAAGCCCAACTCCCTCCCCTTCTAGTGGACCACTATGGGACTTTATTTCGGGGGAAATGTATATGAATGATATCAAGAGGGGGGAAAAAAGGTTTTTGGTTCTCTGTGAATTATTTAGACAGGTAATGTTTAACTTACAAAATTACTCTTTAAATTAGTACAGTTGCAGTTTGTCGTCAAATTGTTAAAGTTTATGACTGAAAATACGTAAATAAAAGGATTTCAAACTCAAAAGTTGCACAAGTGATAGCATACCTTTCTCTCCACCGAAGCTAACATTAGCACAATTTTGTATTTTCACCTATTTTAGTACTTTTCACCTTGTTTAGGAAGAAATAATTGTGAAATGAGCGATGTTGATGTTGATGTTGATCAGTTTCACAAAACTAAGTGTTACATTAGTGGTCTATGTGTTCTAAGTGAAGGGGAGAGATTTAAGCTTTGTATATGATTGTGCCTTTTTTTCCCCTCCATCTGTTTTCTGGACAGGTCGGGGAATCCAAGGACGTAGTGCGCAAAGATGTCCGTGCTATTTTGACCATGCTGTGTAACATGTATTCTCCCAGCAAAATGTTTCCCTTCCTCATGGAGGGGACCAAGTCGAAGAACGCTAAGCAGAGATCTGGTTTGTTGATTTTCATTTTTTTTTAAGAATTTAAGACAATTTGGTTTAGGTTTTGACTGTGTTTGTGTATGAGTGTGAATGTATATGGAATGGTTTGTGTATATTACAGGGCTACTAATTATTTGATAAGTTTTTAAACTGACATTGTCACAAAGCTGCTTTACATATTAAAACAAATTTGGTACAAAACTTTTTTCCTTTTAGACCTCCTTGTGCAATAATAACTGTGACTAAACATTTGGGTAACTGTTGATTGTCCTGCACATTGACTCGGAGAGATTTTAGTACATTCCTCTGAATGTTGGTGGGTTTCATCACATGAACTGCTCACACAACAGTTCTATTGGATTAAATTCTATTCTTTGGTCGAACAACTGATGCAGGACTACAGACAATTCAAAATGGTTAACAAACTTTCAAGCACCACTGTTTACTACCCATTTGATAAACAATGGATAGCAGTTGCAGCTGGCTTTGAAAGCGCAAACTGAATCTGAAGGGGGTTTTTTATGCTAATAAAACTGAAGATTTTTGGGTGGTACTTTATCAGATTTATTTATTTTATTTATCTTTTTTTTGTGTCATTCTACTTGTTTTGATTGAATTACACTTCAGAGTGTCTTGAGGAGCTCGGGTGCCTGATTGAAAATTACGGCATGAACGTGTGCCAGCCAACACCTGCCAAGGCTCTGAAAGACATCGCTGTTCACATCGGAGATCGTGACACATCGGTGCGCAATGCTGCGCTAAATTCAGTGGTGGCGGCTTACAATGTCTGTGGGGATCAGGTCTTCAAGCTCATCGGCAATGTAAGGCAGAGCTCTACACTACAGCTTCCTGTTTTGGGGAATTTCACGATTTTTCTTGATACTGGGCTTTAAAGGCTCCCAGATAGCTTTAATCCAATATCAAGAGATTATGGGTTAAAATACAACACAATAATGTAACCGTCATCTATGAAAAAGAGGCACATGTTTGAGAGAAGGCACATCACTGTTGATGAGGGAGAAATGGTGTGTAAATTTGGGTTTGAACAAATTTCATGTGTAATGGATGTATAATGGGTTGCAGTACATCTTTCAAAACATGGCTGTGCTTGTTCTACTGGACAAATCAGTCAATTTTTACATTATATAGAAATCTAAAAATAATAAATGATAAAAGTGAGAAATAAAGATGCTAATGATGGAATCACTGTTTTTATTATATCCACACCCACTAGATATGAGCAATCACGCATTCTGATTGGCTACTCTGTTACGAGTTCGGGAATCGAACCAGCGATCCTTTAGTCCCAAACTCGCTTCTCTAACCATTAGGCCACAGCTGCCCCCAAATATTTGTCTATGACAAAGTTGTTCCTGCTAGAAAGCTGATCAAAATGAAACAATGCCTTTTTTAATTATTACCAATATAAAGCTCGGCAAATTGCCGTGGTATAAGAGGAATAAAACACTTTTGTTTTCAGACCACATCATACCATGTCCTCACTGATTATTTTCCTGTAAAAGCTAGTCCACGAGGGTTTTATTTCTCACACATCTAACTACACTTTATTATTCTTGTTCTTCTCAATGAATACCTGAAAACAAGTTCTGTCTTACTGTTACCTCATGCTAATGTTTCTCTTCCACACCTCACAGCTCTCAGAGAAGGACATGAGCATGCTGGAGGAGCGGATCAAACGCTCCGCTAAGAAGACTCCTGCCGTCTCGACTAAACAGGAGAAAGCACCAAGGGAACAGCCCACCAATCCTAATGCAACCTTCTTACGCAAACCTGCCCAAGAGGAGGTGCCTAACAAGCTCAAGTAGGTTCCAACATTTATCCATCATTGTCCTTCATTCCATCTAAATGATGTGCTGAAAATATTTCTCTGCACAATTCTTCATAAATTGTTAGTGTTCAAGTTGACTTTAAGAGAAATGTAAACTATTCGGGTACATGGCTGGATTAGTGTAGCCGGATTGTGTTGCCTGAGGTATTTGTGTTGATGTGGTGTGTTTAACTATAGGAGCTTGTTAGCTAGAATTAAATTTCCTACAATATTTAGAAATCTCAGCTCTTTAGAAATGTATTTTTTCATATAAAAAGCACACCTAAATAATAATTATTAGTAATCTGGTTGATTACATTATTATCAAGGCAGTCTGGTGAGCCTGTGTCATTTTTGTAGAGATTCGACAGATACTGCTCGTGTGATTGATTCTGTCCTTTTGTTTTACTGCTTCTTATGTTTTTCCTCTTGAATCTAAGTTTCTTTTTCTCTTCTTTATGATTTTTTCTTTTCTCTCTGCTCTCCCTGGACAGAATAATGTATCGCACGTATAGGATGTAAGTACTGCCGAATCGTTGTAGGTTGTTTTCACGAGGCTCACACCAACCCCGTCTTATACAAGTAACACAAATAGCAGCCTGAATTAGAAAGCCTGAAACCATCTTCATTTCAGCTAATAACATTAATTCAGGTGCTTTCCCAGTCCTTTTGCACTTCAATCCACATTCCATGTTAATTGTAAGAGTAGCTCTTGCTGAGCCTTAAGATGAGGCTTGTCTGTAAGGGCTATAACAATCAGTGTATAACATGTTTATTATTGCTGTGTGCTGTTGGAAAAGTGTACAAGGACCTGCAGGTACATGTTTCCCAGGCTAGCTCACTGTCCCAGTACGTTTCATAATTCAGTTAAATCTGTGTGTGACGTGTACAAACGTGACATTTTCTCTCTTTGTGCTCCCCTACCAGTCAAGCACGGTCACAGAATTCCCACTCTGAGCACACAGCACCCTCCATCCCCAAGGAGTTTCAGCTTGACCTGGACATGATCGAGAACGACCACACGCACGTTAGCGACTTCCCTGACCTCGTGCAGCATAAACTAGATGAGCTCCTCGAGCCTGTGCTGATCCCCGAGCCCAAGTAAGCACACTGCTCTGAAACAGCATTATTTTATTATATAATGCATGGGAACTTGAGAAAAGCAAATGAAAATGATTGATTTTTGAAAAATGATTTAATTTTTTACAGGTTTAAAGTGTTACAGTAGTCGTACATGCTCCATTATGGCATATTTTAAGACTCAAAGTTTACAAAAGTGCTTTTAACCTTGAAAACCACCATATTGTGTAGTTTTTTTTTTGTTTTTGTTTTTTATGGGATGGTATCTCGCCAAAATCTTGAGTTTTTGTTTGCCATTTTGATTGGCATTACAAGACTGATAATGTCCAATAATGTAAATACTACATTGGAACAGCGTAATCTGATTGGTTGTCTATCTCAGGGTTTTACAAAATCATATGGCATGGATAATGCTTAAAGCAAAACGACAGACATTCACAATTTGTCACAGTCACTTGGAGCAGGTGGTGTTATCATGATCATGCTTTAAAATGGAAAAATAAGACAAAAATCTTGTTGTAGGATGCCCCATGTAACTTAGCGTGCTCTCGCGATGCTCTTATATGCTAACGATGACATCACTCCCTACACACTCTGTGGGATCAAATACTGATTTACCTACACTCTTAAAATGTCAGAGAGCGCAGCGCTACCACCCTGGGACATCCCATCCACAGAGATTTACACTCTAGTTGCAAAGGAAGACAAATAGCATGTTTTTTTTTTTTTTTTTTTTTTTTTTTAATTACTTCCGGGCACTCATCATCCAATGTGGGGCCACTGGTGAAGTGGTTAGGGCGATGGGCTCATGATTGAGAGGTCGTGGGTTCAAATCCCTGTTTAGACCCCATCGTGCAAAGACCCCTGGGCAGGATCTCAACCACAAGTGTGCCTCTGTCCACCCAGCAGTATAAATGTGTACCTCTGGTTGCTGCACCTACACTACACTCGCTACTGGCAAAAGGAGACTGCAATGGGGCTCCCAAGTGGCGCATTGACAAGATGCACAATTATCAACCTGGGGATCGCAAAATTATAATGGGATTAAATGATCGCAAGCCTGTTTCTTGGAGCAGGCAGATAAGGTTATATAGCTGTATAGTAGTTGTGTAAGAGCTATTCTGTTTATCAAAACTTGCTGTCAGTCATCACCGGTAGTGTCGACTATTTTTAGGCTATTAATGAGTATGACAAGTATGGGTAGCTAGTTTTTAATACAGAACAAAAAAAACAATAATAAATCCACTGGGTATGATAGTGTTATAACTTTTTGACCTGTCAAAGCTGATGTTGAATTATTTGCCTGTACATTTTTTATTTTTTTTTCTTATACAGGATTCGTTCCGTCTCTCCTCATTTTGACGACCTCCACAACAGCACAGCCTCCACTATCAACTTTGTCATCTCACAGGTTGCTAGTGGAGACATTAACACCAGTATCCAGGCGCTAGCGCAGGTGCGCAGTCCGAGAATAGCTATAATTTAAGCCATGTTCTGAGTACAGGTCACTTATTCTTATATAAGACTACAATTATAATTAACTTTAGTGCACACATTTTGACTTGTCTAGACTGTGATTATCGTTAGATTTCCCATGATGCTTTTTCCCCATGGCAGATTGATGAGGTTCTGCGGCAGGAAGACAAAGCAGAAGCCATGTCGGGCCACATAGATCAGTTCCTGATCGCCACTTTCATGCAGCTCCGCCTCATCTACAACACACACATGGCTGACGACAGGCTGGACAAAAAGGATATCTTCAAACTGTACAGCTGCATCATCGGCAACATGCTCTCGGTGAGAGACGTCTGATGATTATTTTCAGTTTTCTCTGCAGACATCAGATGCATGCACTTGCTAGATTAGAAAATAAAGAAACCCTAATCTCCAAGTTTGTAAGATGTTCTAGCATACAGCGCTTTAATCAGACGTACACAGGAGTGTACTGATTGATTCCAGTAATGAAGTGTGTGTATGTGTGGGGTTTAGTTGTTCTCTATGGAAAGTCTGGCACGGGAGGCATCTATGGGTGTGCTAAAGGATCTGATGCACGGTCTGATCACTCTGATGTTGGACTCGCGGGTGGAGGACATTGAGGATGGCCAGCAGCTCATCCGTTCCGTCAACCTTCTGGTGGTGCGAGTGCTAGAGAAGTCTGATCAAACCAACATCCTGAGGTGAGCAGAACAAACTCTACAGACGTTTTACCCTACTGATCAAGTCCAAAATAACATGGCACCTTTAACGTTTTGGGACATTTTTACAACTTATACAGAGTCTTGGGATAGAACGGTTATTGATACTCTACCATGGGACGTACTCTGTGTCCCTTTGTCTCCCTGTCTCGATGTCCTACAATGTCACATGACCCACACATTCTGTCACATAGAGGGGCGCTACTACCCTGGGACATCCCGCTCGCAGAGCTTTACACTGCACGGTGTTCGATGTAAAGCCCTGGTCTTCACAGTAGAAAACAATAGACATGTTTTCTCTCATGAACAACCGGCATTATCCCATAAGTGTTCCGGGCACTTCCACCAGAACATCTGAGAGCCAAGGAAGGGAGTGGTTTCCATTCTCGGGACCTTTGGTCATGTTAAAATTTGCCATTGATTAAGCCCGGATCTATTCACCTGGCTACTGTGTCTTCATTTGCATACACACCAAGCCACCATGCTGCTGCTTAAATGTAAACTATAAATGAAAAACAGTATGAGTTGTCATTCTTTAATTAAAATTGTTGTCCTTAGTAAATTGCTGTATTGTATATGAACTTTAGGAGATGTGGATGTTTGTTTCTTACTTAAAACTCTTGACCAAATACTTTTGAACAATGAGTCATGATGGTGATAATTTTGTTTTGCAGTGCTCTGCTGGTACTACTGCAGGACAGCCTGATCACCACAGCAGGATCCCCCATGTTCTCCGAGCTCGTCATGAAGGTAAAGACTTGCACACATTTTTGCATAAAACTCTTGCTGTGTGTGCGCTTCAGTGATAACCTGTGTTCATGTCTCTTCAGTGTCTGTGGAGAATGATCCGCTTCCTGCCTGAGACCATTAACAGTATTAACCTGGACCGCATCCTGCTGGACGTCCATAACTTCATGAAGGTTTTTCCTAAAGAGAAGCTGAAGCAGCTGAACAGCGACGTGCCACATCGCACTCTGAAAACCTTATTGCACACACTCTGCAAGCTCACTGGGGCCAAGGTACCTTTGGAAATGTCCCTTTTTTAAAAGCAAACAGGCCAACATTAAGCAAAAGGTGATCAATGCTGAGGCAAATAAAAACATGCTGACTGCATATAGGATTATTATACGTACAGAACCTGTGCATGGTGCAAAAACAGGATGGTACAGATGGATGCAGTTTGTTAACACACACAATAAATCCAAGTCCCACACAGTACGCAGTGTAAATCTCTTTACAGACTTATTGAAATCACCTCATTGAAACCAGTCTAATGGCAATCCTTTACCTTTCATGTGAGCAACGCGGAAGGTACTGTGACATGTTGATTTTTGTTGCGCAGGACATTGTGTGTGTCTGTTCACAGTCCACAAGCGTGCGCTCAGTCCTAGTAAGTTATGACCTTTTTAAACTAATGTTATTATACAACAAGGATCTGACATATATGCCAGTTGGTGCCACGCGAAAGGTTAGTGAATGCGTGTTCACTTCACCAGTCATATAGAATTTTTATTCATGGATCTAGATACCTTTTTCCAATTTTAAATGAAAATTGATTAATCAAGAACAAGTTACAGAGGGTACAGTTTAATGTTGTACCACTGCAGAAAGAACTGCATCAAGCCTTTTTCTATAAGAAAAATAAGGAGACCCTCTCAGGCTCCAGTAGGAAAATAAAGGCCAATATCGGTTGACTACGAGGAGTGCATTGGGTTTAGGACTTCTCCAGTTTTCAGTACAACAGAAAAGTGCTCACCCTGTCACCTGGAGATGGGGAGCTTGAGCCCTGAAAGAGGCCAGGAGCCCATTAGAACTGATTGGCTGAGCTCTCAGGATGAAGGAGGTTTGCTTTCTTCCCTGTCCTGGGTGTCTGAGCTCATGCATACAGCAGGGCGGATAGTGCTTTCTCTGAGCGTTTCTCTGAGTACGAATGAACAGTAGCTCAGAAAAATGTCTGGTGCCATCACGTGCCTTGGAAAAAGCAAGTGGTGAGCTTTGTGTGTGGGAAAAGTTGTGTAAAAAGAAAGAATGGGGGGACTGGGTTTCTGGAGGAGGGGAAAAGTATGGATATTTTAAAGACTATTTTTTTTCACCATGCATGTTTTATTATTCAGTATAGGTAAATATATAATTTGTTTTAAAGCATATAGCAGTAGGGATAATGTAATGCTCAACATGTTCACACAGATACTGGACCATTTGTCCATGATTGAGAACCGGAACGAGTCAGAACTGGAAGCTCATCTGAGGCGGGTGGTGAAGCATTCAGGAAACCTCTTCGGCCTCAAGTCTGACCAAAACTCTGAGAAAGCGGCCTTACGATCTGTACGTTTACCACATCCATTATACAGTTCATAAATGTATTTTTATTTTCTTTTTTTTAATCTCAGCCCAGATTAAGATCGTTAGTTGAGTTGAATCCCTTGAGATTTTCTCGCAGCAGTAAAGTCATTATGTACTTCATGAAGTATAATGATCATGAATAAGATAAAGTGCTGTCCAAATTCACAGGACGATAAAGTGATCAAAGCAAAAGTGAGTGACATCCTGTCCGAGATCTTCAAAAAGATTGGCTCAAAGGAGAACACTAAAGAGGTGCGCGCTGTTTATTTACAGTCCCATCATGCATTGAGTGCTGAGCAGTAAAGCATACAGTCAGGTATCAGTAATCTCCATCTATCTCTCTCTCAGGGCTTGACGGAGCTATACGAGTATAAGCAGAAGTATTCCGACGCTGACTTGGAGCCCTTCCTGAGGAACACGTCTCAGTTTTTTCAGAGCTATGTTGAGCGCGGGCTCCGTATGATCGAGTCAGAACGAGAGGGGAAAAGCCGTCTGCAGAGTTCTTCAGGTAAAAGTAGTAAAAGGGGCTGCTTCTTCCTGTGGATGTGGCCTGTGCACTTAATAAAGAATACCGTTTTATATCATATCATTGCTACTTTCCTTTTTGCCTTTGTACTTTCATTACATTTCCCAGCTCCTGTAGTGGCTTATCGATGAGAAAATATATAAGAAATAATACACAACACAAGAAATATCTGAGAAAAGTTCAGAGGATACTGCCGGGGGTTGCCAGGTTGTTCAAAACCGAGCATTTGTTATGCAACCGAGTGCAATTATGGGCTCCGAAATTTTGTTCGTGAACCAATTTGTTCAAAAACCGAGGTTCCACTGTATATGTATGGTTCTTTTCTACTGTTTAACCTTCATTGATGAATGTCCCATGTAATTGGATAGACCACTTAGTGGTGCTTTTACTGGTGCTGGACCTCATGTCCCTCTGTGATCTCACAAACTGATTGACGAACACACTTATGACGCCGGACACTCTTAAGTTACCACCCTGGGACATCTCACCTGCAAAGTTTTTTAAAGCACTGCTTCTAGTTTCTGTTGGTTTCATCCATTTTTCGATCAGATGATTGGTTTAACTCGAATCTGTGTTTCAGATGTTTTAAAGCAATACTCTGAGATCTCCCAGAACTGTCAGCTGTACACCGCTACCAACTCTTGATGACTTGTGTGTGAGTGTGCATGTGTGTTGTAATCATATGTTCACTCCTCTTGTGTTGATCCAGTGATCCCACAGCACAGTGTGGATTCTGTGTACTCCTCCAACCACAGCTCAATGTCAGTCAGTAGTAACGGGGAGGACGTGAAACCTGCTGTTTACTACGAGAGACTGAAGATCCTCCGGCAACGCCACGGACTCGAGAACGCTAAGGTTTGACCCACATGCAATTTAACAAATGTGATATTTTGGGTTTTGATGTTCTTGCTAAGGCCACAGGATTTTATGGATAAATTTAATGCAAACTAATCAGAATTTTATAAATCTAGCCATAGATTGAATTTATAGACGCGCATAGCTTCCAGCTTTGTGTACAGTGCATATGTTTAAATAATTACATCTTCTTTTATTAACCAATAAACAGTTAACCTTTCAGTAATGTCAATCCTTCAGTGGAGGACTTTATAATGTACAGTAAAATGTATTTACGAATGTTTAATTGCTTTAATGTATGGTTGTAGTGATGATGGAACCACTTCTGTTTTTATCCTCAGCAACAGCAGCAGCAGCAGCAGGAAGACGATCGTCCTCTGTCCTCCCTGCTGTCCAGGCCTCCCCTGGCCTCCTCTACTGACATGCTTCACAGTAAGCTGTCTCAGCTGAAGGAGTCCCGTGAGTCACAGCTGCAGCAAGAGCAGTCTCGCTCACACAGCCCGGGCCGCGCCTCCTCGCCAGCCTCCAACCTGGATGACCTCAAAAAGAGGCTAGAGCGCATCAAGAGTAACCGTCAATAGAGACGAGCTCATGCACCCCTTCCCACCCCAATGCCCTTCCCCCAAAATCATCCCGCATCTAGTTAACCACAGCTAGCTAAACTTCTAACCTCTGCTAAGTAGCTCTCGTCTTTCTCTCCACTGTTCTCAATACGGGCGGGGGTTTTTTCCCCCAGGTCTGGTTTCTGTATAGATTAACATATTGCAAATAGACAAGAAAAATAAATAAATAAATAAAACCACAGGTTTGTCCCGTTGTATAATATGAAGTTAACTACATTTTTGCTTGTTTAGTATTGTGCACAATTGTTTTGAGTTTTTGTTTTGTATATACTGGCGGTTGTTAACCACTCCAGGTTTTCTGTATCATGTTTAGCAGTTACCGTGGATGTGCAAAAGTGCTGTAATACGTGTTACCTGGAGATCTCCAGACTTCCTCTCTCGTCCTTTATTATTTAAACCGAAACACATTTCCTTCTCTCCAGGTTTCGACTGGGTTTTTCTGCTCATCTAGCATTTTCCATTTTTGTTTTTTCGGCCACTGAAGGATTTATTTTTTCTTTAAGTAATTTAAGGCGCATGGCATGAAGTACTTGATGTTTTTTTTTGTTTTTGTAAATAGTCTGCGTTACTAAGCCCTGTTTAATTAAGAACTAATTTTTGGTTAATAATATTCCAACGTCTTGCACTTGAGCAGAATGTTGGCAGTTCTGATGCATTGTTTTTGTATTTCATTCAAGTAGTGTTGTTGCTATTGATTTTAAGTGTATAATCTATAGTGAAAATGGCAATAAAGATTTTTTTTAATATAACAAACTATAAGATGCCTTCTGTTCATTTATGCTACAAAAGTAGTGGTTTTGGAGTTCATTTCAAGTATTGAACCTCGCAAGCTGTATACATTGTATATTTTGCCTTTACACTAGTAATAGATTTCCCAGGTCCTATAGTGGCTTATAGATGAAAAAAATATATAAGAAATAATACACAAGAAATATCTCCATAATCTGAGAAATTTTCAGAGGGCGTTCTGTGAGCAAGCGCTGTGTGATCAGACTGAGGAGCACACAGCTGACAGCATGTGTGTCGGGTTGGGTGTACCTTGCTGGGGGTTGCCAGATTGTTGGATAAACGAGCATTTGTGCTGCAACCGAGAATCTTCATCTTCATCCGCTTGTTCCGGGGTCGGGTCGCGGGGGCAGCAGCCTAAGCAGTGAGGTCTAGACGCACCTCTCCCCAGCCACTTCCTCCAGCTCTTCCGGGGGGACACCAAGGCGTTCCCAGACCAGCTGAGAGACCCTCCAGCGTGTTCTGGGTCTCTTCCCGGTTGGACTTGCCCGAAACACCACACCAGGGAGGCGTTCCAGAGGCATTCTAATCAGATGCCTGAATTTTTCAGAAAGATTAAGGGGGGATATATATTTTGGTTTTTTTTTTTTTGTTTGGTTTTTTTTTTACTTTTGCATAGCATGAATGAACTTCAAACCACATGGAATGGTTTAGCGAGTGAAGAAATTAAAACATATGTGAACACTATGCCTGAAAAGTTAAATGCTGTAATCAAAGTAAAGGGCGGCCACATTTTGACTTTTTTTCTCAAAAAAGAGACTTATTTTTGTTATTAGTCTGCGGATGAGAGTTCACAGACTGTTCTTTTACTGGTTAAGCTAACTTTTCACATATTAATAGGGCAGAGACTGTTGGGCCAATCAAAGTGAATTTCACATGTTATTGGCATATGAATGTAGATTATTGCTATGACTTTTTTCAATCGTCATCACTAATTAGGAGATAATTACTTAATGACTTTTCCATGTACCTTTATATCCGTATTGGACCGATCAAAGTCAATTTCACATGTCATTGAAAACTGCTATTATACCTGCAGATGAAATTTTTAACAAAATTTTAATTCTAGTTACTATATATTGTTTGTTTACTTATTCTCATCAACATGATCCAGTATTAAATGAAATAAATACTTGAATAGTACTTGGTTTTTGATTTATCTTCATTTTGCTAAGAGTATAATCATCACTGCATCACTGTAATTTTTTATTTCCTCACTCGCTAAACCATTCCATATGGTTTGAAGTTCATTCATGCTATGCAAAAGTCAAAAAGTAAAATTTTTTTTTTGGTATTGGAAAATTGGTATTTTCAGTGTTTTTGTTTATTAGCCATACTTTTACCTCAATATACTTGTCGGAATGATTTTTTTGGTTCTCATTGCCTACAATAGCATTGTTCAAAACATTTACACCAAAAAATTATAGAGAAGTAATTTTTACTTCTTTTTATTAGGAGCCCTTTAAGACACAAGTGGTGGTGTAAAATCTTCACTGCACACTACTGAAATTCTATTAAAAAAAAAAAAAGAAAAAAAAAAAAGAAATAAATTTAGATTACAGATTGTAAGGCAACAAAATAGGAAATGGCAAGGGGGTGAATATTTTTGCAACTTCACGGTTGTATGTATGCATAGATATTTGTGTTTTCTCCATATTTGGTATTTTGGCATATGGTGGGACAGTGGGTGGGAACTAGCAATTCTAAAATTGGAATGCATGGTTGCATCAGTAAAATCTGATTTAATAATACATAATGGTTAGTAGAGGACCTCTGCCTTTATTATTTATAAAGTAATTTTATATTTACATTTTTTTAATTCAAATTCTTTTTAGTGTTCTCATCTACACTGTGAGCAACAAACAAAGTCTTGTGCATTTCACAGCAATTATAAAAGCCGTTTGTGACAAATTGTCTTCATTATTATTTTTTGTATATTCATAGAACGATACCACTTTGTCCTGAGTTCACCTCTCTTCAGGTAGTGTACGTGCATGTGCGCTTGTCCACTTGAGTAAACCTGTTGCACACACAGTAGTGTGCATGTGTGTTGTAAGAAAAAAGACTAAGCCTCAGGTAGTAAGGTCAGAGAGGATCAGTCTGGTCCCTTACGCACTGATGATAATCTTCTTAATGCTACACACACTTAACACACACACACATTAACAGACACAAAGAAAGGTCAGATATACACATGTAGAGATTGAGCAGCTTCAGATCAGTGACAGCAGCCTGCTTTAATAAGGCTTCATTACACTGCTGACTGCTTCACGCTCTCAAGAACAACGGCACTAATAAAAAGAGATTAACTGCAGCTTTTCTCAGCGTCATGCTTTTGACATCTGAAGTGTCCCAATGTGGCAGCTACAGTGCAGTGCGACCCACGCAGCAGTGTATCCCATCTCAGAATATGTATATATCTACTTAAGCTACATTTGAAGAGCTCTTTTCCAAAACGCCAATCCATTTCTATTGTTTCAAAAAAAAATAAGATTTTTCTACCCACTGCTCAGTATCTTGACAACACCTTTGTTCTTTGTATTAATACTTTATTTAAATTTAACACATTCAACTAAAACATTTAAATCCAGAATCTGTTATTTAAAACTAGTGTTACACTAAAGTATTTTTTTCAAAATACTATATATATTCACATTTTTTGTCAAATCGCAATAAATCCATTAAGCACAACTAAGAATACAAGCAGCATGAAAAACACTTTTTACACATGAAAAACTACTCTAAGCGTAGAACACTATAAAAAAGAATAAAAAACAGAATGAAAAATCCACCAGCAATCCATTTCATGTCAACGTTAGTTAGGCAGGGGTGTACAGTGTACCGGGGTACCTCACTCCTCATCACTACCTGCAATGTCTGCATCATTTACAACTTCCAAGGAATTAATTTAAGCCCTCCATAAAATTATTACTATTCGCAAATAAATAACTGAAATGATCTACTCCCCAAACTTCCACAAATAAATGATTTACTCCAGCATAATATTGATATATTTGGAAAGAGAATTGAATATGCTTATACAGTCACAGAACCAGTTTCTGAATGTCCGCATTCAGCATCCATACACTAAATGAATCCGGCTCTCGACCAATCAGCTCGATCTTCCTAGCGTCTTCCTAGCAGCAAATGAATTCTATTTACACCGAGCCATGTCTTTAAAGGAGACATGAGGAGAAGTTTTATGGCTTCTCATTGGTTTACCGTTATATGATTCGGGGAATCCCGAATTCCATTGTTTTACAACTTGGACATGGAACCCTTTCTTAATCAAGTATTTTTGCATGGATAGATTGTGTTTATGGATATTTCAATTTGGTCATGTTGAAGATTATGCTCTGAAGGATGTATTTTTGGCGAGATCACATTTTTGTCCAGGTAAACCATTTTCAACTTTGTGACGAACGCGGGCGGGAGTTTCCGCAATATTCGGAATGAACCAGGTCAGGCAAAGAAGTGACTGACAATTTATTACAGAAACGTGGGTATTGAGGTCGTGAGTGTACACACAATGGTGAGTTACAGAATTGGTAGATGAAGATTGGTCGTAGTGTCCTTGTTCGCCCAGTCTCGTCACAAAGTTGTAGTTCAATTCCTCCCACAGAGAGTGGTGGTCTTCACACTTATATAGTTAATATAGAATTCTTTGTGACATAAACAACTTGCAGCACAAGTGGTAGGCCTTGTCATAGTAGGCCTCGGTATGACATCATCATCATTACATCACAAACAGTACCATTACTGTGTTGTCACAGTAGGTACATGGTAGGAACATAGTAGGTATGTGCCTCGTACGTAACACCTCCCCACGTAAAAGAAAAACTTTTATGAAAGTTTTACAA
>JBCNYH010000024.1:33489180-33501406 GCA_039654325.1 Tandanus tandanus
TCTCCCCATGCTTGTGTGGGTTTCCTCCAGGTACTCCGGTTTCCTCCCACAGTCCAAAAACATGCACAGTAGGCTGACTGTTGGTTCCAAATTCACTGTGTGTGAATGGTTGTATATGTGTTGGTCTTGCAATGGTCTGGCGAGCTATTCAGGGTATCTCCCGCCTTTGCCCACAGTCAGTTGAGATGTGCGCCAGCCTCCCCATCTCTAATTAGGATTAAGGTAAGGTAAGTCTGTTGGGCTTTTACCCCCGAGCCTAGTGGCTCATCAGGCCTGTGTTTATCCCCGGTTTCTGTAGTGTGAAGCGACTAGGAGTTCAACTCCTCATGCATGAGACCCTAGTCCGTCGGTTACCTTCCCAATATTATTACTGGTACCCATTTATACTACTGTATGGACAAAGGCTCACTTGTGGTTAAGACCTTGCCCAGGGGTCTTAGCACAGTGGGGGTCCAACGACCTCCTGATCATGAGCCCAGCACCCTAACCACTACGCCACCAGCCCCACAATTAGGATTAAGCAACTCAGAAAATGAATAAATTAATTTCTTATTGGTGGAGAGGCACTAGCTAGTATTCTTGCTATTCTTCTATGAGCAGACTTATCCTTCACTGAGCCTGAATAAGTTGAATGATTACTGCACGTTTAGCACATACCAATGTTCCTCCTCATAGATACCACATAAGATAGATCACCTACGCCCTGCAGCAGAAGGATCTGCCTGTCCACCATTTTGGTTCGTTAATTAGTACAATGTGGCCCTGAGTTGTTCAAACTTTTTTTTATTTTCTCACTATTTGTGATGTTGGAAGCCATATCTGAGTGAGTAGCAACAAGCAAGTTCTGTAACCCAACTGCACCGTCAGTAGGGTGTAGCTTATCGATATATATATATATATATATATATAAAATGTATGTTCCTGATCTCACTGTCCTCCCAGAGAAAGCTAGCGAGGAAATGGCTGCCTGCTGTCCAAGCTAGAGTATCTCAAAGCTACTCGCAACAAAAATATAAAGTCACATTTGGTGGAAAAAAAGTCTAATTCTTAAAAATAAAAAATTTATCCTTATCAAATACTTTAATTATGTATTTTGTTTTGTGTTTTTGTGGAATTTGTCTATAATGAATTTTAAATGGCGTTAGCCTGGAATAGCATGCAGCACTTCCGGCTGACTCACACCGGTTACGCTGCTTGGTCACCGGTTGCGCTTTCCTCCGGACTTGAAAATATTTTAAATGACTAATAAATCAATTATAGATGTCATCTGAAAACCTTCTCAATCTGAATAATTCTCCATATAATACTGGTTTTGTCAAGTTCAGAGTTGTGTCAATATCAAGCAAAGGGCTTTTCATCACATGTAGTGCTTAGTCACATGACCAAATACTCAGCAGAGGAAAAAAATTTTTTATAGTTTATATTTAAGCTTTCTTGGCGACATTTTTCGGCCACACATATTTCCTAATAATGAATTTATTTACTTGGCAAATTTCTCAAAATAAAACAGCTTACATGATGTACATGGTGAAGTGGAATATGTTCACAAATGGTCAGTCGAGATGAGACACCGTAAACGTCAAGTGTGATCTGAATATATGAGTTGATACCAGCACTCAGTCCAGGTGCTGCATCAGTCTGGAGTCTTGTCTCAAGGTCTTGTCCAGGGCCAGATATTTCTGCGGTGCTTTGTCCTTGTGGCTACAAAGGTGAAACAGAAAAAAAATGGCCATAAGGTTTAATGTTAGGTAATGCTAACTGTTAAATAAACATCTGACAGAAAATTGTATCATCTTATATATATATATATATATATATATGTGTGTGTGTGTTTTTTTTCTGCTTACTATGTCCTTTATATTATAGACATCCTCCACCCTACATATTAAGTTACCATAGATACAGTGTGAGACTTAGCGGCATCTAGTGCTGAGTTTTCATACTGCAACTAGCTGAAGCCTATGGTTCTGGGCTATTGGTGGTGTAAGATGGAGGTCTCCATGATAGAGGACCCACTCCATACGTGTGTGTGTGTGTGTGTGTGTGTGTGTGTGTGTGTGTGTGTGTGTATATGTGTGTTTATATATATAATGGAGGAATGGACTTACAGAATTAAATCATATTAACTTACAAGGTTATTGAAGGTTGATTGTTAAATCTGGAAAATGATTAAATTATTATTACTGTAAAACACGATGATATGATGCATTAGAAGTAATTATAGGATTGTGAGAATGTTAAGAAGGCAAATCAATGCTCACGGTTTTAGAACATTTAAGAACGAATTAAGTGCGAAAAGTGCGAGGTTCCACTGTATATATAATGTGTAATCAGTCAGATTGAAGAATTCTGTGGTGATGTGGTTAAAAAATGTCATAATTTACCTTAAAACCTGAATTCATTAGAACCAAATTTTGTCCTAGCATATCAGTGTAAAAGAGGTGAAATGGAAGTGTGTACCGGCTGAGACGTAGCTGAAGAATTTTGATCCTGAACATGGCTTCGGAGCAGTAGGCCAAATACTCTGCCTCCTCCTCTTTTGTCAAGTTGAACTGGTTCTCCTGGTACCACTGCTGCTTCTGCAGGAGCTCCTGAGTTTCCTATTCTCACACACACACACAGAGGAAATGAGCTTCAGATAGAAAGAGGTTGGTTTTAATCTGTTTTAAATGTCAGTACTGTAATGAACACACATCCTGTGATCAGTGTAGTATTTGTATGAACCACCTGGATATAATGAGTTATTTCTGTACAGCAGCAAAATTGAGAGCTTCCAAAAAGCAAATCAGAGTCTCTTCATGATAAAGGTGTGGTATTGATCTGTCAGAGTCAGTCGTGGAGGTGTGGCCTCTGTCAGTCAGTCCCAGTAGAAGAGGTGTAACCTTTGTCTGTCAGTCTCAGTAAAGGAGGTTGCGGCCTCTGTATCTGTCAGTCTCAAGAAAGAAGGTTTGGCCTCTGTCAGTCTCAGTGAAGGAGATATGGCTTCCATCTGTCTGTCTCAGTAAAAAGGTGTGGTCTCTGTGTCTGTCAGTCTCAGTGAAGTGGTGTAGCCTCTGTCAGTTTTAGTAAAGTGGGTGAGGCCTATATCTGCCTAGCTTATTGAAGTCTCATGTACCTAGGTGTGCCCGCTGTCTGTCAGTCAGTGATAGAGGTGTGGAATGAGTCTCAGGCTTATAGCCTCCCACTCCTCCAAACCAGGACAATTCTCTTTTTATTTTTGAATATTAAAATCTTTGCACATTGATTTGACTACAAAAAAACAAGTTTTAAAAGAGAGCAATGTAATTCTGGAGCATTTGAGATGTTCTGGGAATTTAGAGTTTAATACAATTGTAATCATTTAAAATAACCTGGATGCCTTTAAAAAACAAAAACTCATATACACAAGCAAAATCAGTGTTACCTTTTCAAACTGAGCCTGGATGAGGTTGGCCTTATCTATTAGTCTCTGCTTCAGGCTGTCAAGGCAGTCCACATAGATCTGCACTGCCTGCTGCTTGGTCAGGCACTGCGGCTCTCCCAGCTGAGCTAGGAACGGAGCCAAGATGTCCACAACCTCACATTCTTTCTTCACTTGCTTCTCTTGGGTCAGTTGGTTCTGCAGGAGAAAGAATATTTTAACAGTTGTTATTTAACAGTACTGGGTTGAATGCTGTATGGTGATGAGTAGTTAAAGCGTCAGGGAACAGAAGTCAGTCAATTAATTTATTATTAATTGATAAATTAATTAATTAATTTTTATTCCAGCTTATAAATTAGAAGTCAGTCAATTAATGAAATAATATGTTAATACCAACAACAACAACAACAGTCATTATCATCATCATAACTGTCCCTATATCACCTTTGATAAGAGAGCTTGCTTCTCTAATACAGTAACTGGTGCATTAAACAAAGTGTTATTCAGTAAAAAATAAATAAATAAATAAATAAATAAATAAATAAATATTCAATATAGGAAAAATTTGTTAATAGGCTGCTGATCATATGCTTTACCAGCTTTTCCATGTACAGGCGTGCCTTCTCATTCCTAACCATATCGAAACTGGAGATCTTAAACCTAATGCCTTTCTCCTCCCTGTCTCTGACATCAAGGATGTTCCTCACCTTACACACACACACATACACACACACAAATAAAAAAAAAAGTATAGAGATCTTGATTATGAAAAAAACAACCTAGATTTTTTTGAGAACAAAAATTTGACGGATTATTACATCACTCTCAGAGTCCTTGATACGGAGTAAGATTTTCTCTTCCTCCTGCATGAATGCTATGAGGGTCTGGTACAGGTACAGTTTTGTGAAGGGTTCCGCATTCGGTTCAACCTACAGGTATGACACGAAAGGGAGATGAGTTATAACTATTATACGACTTGTATGCTCCTTCAATAAATTTTGACACCAAGTAAACAGCAGATATACTAAGAGGCATTAAAAATGCAACATTAAAATAATTCCATAATTTTATTATTATGTTTAACCAAATCAGTTAAATAATATACAAATCTAGAATAGACATTTCAGACACGGACAGTGGTGAGTAAAAATACATTTTAATGTTCTTCAGCACCTGCGGTCTGTCAGGACCATACCAACATGTGCTCTGAACAACTGGATACCTTCTTCTCTGAGCCTTCTGCGCACTGTACGAGCACTGATGTGGTTGCGGCGAGTACCAGGAACCTCAGCCGCCGTCAGTGTTGCTGGAGGGAAACGGTCCCTCAGATGCATCTCCTGGATACGACGGTATTGTGCACGTGTAGTGACACGTGGCTGGCCAGGTCTTGGTCGATCTGAGGTGGTTCCCGTCTGTCTGTGGCGTCTCTGAAGGCGTACAATTGTTTGATCGAAGCACGCCAAAGTGTGCTGCTACCCTTCAGTGGTCATTCCGGCACTCAGCATGCCCAGGGCCTGGCACTTTTCACAAACTTAAACTTTTTTACCAGAGCCAGAGGTGCCACTTGACAACAAACAAACATATTTTGATCCCACGCTCCACTTTGTGGATTAATCAAGGAGTGGCTAAGGTATCAGACTTGTGATCGTGCCACGTGCACACGCTAACGTAACGCATTCACTTTTTTACTCATGAGAAATTGGTAACTACACCACACTTGAGTACTTAAATTTGTTTTCAAATTTTCATATTTATATACAACATGTTGTAAATTTGTGCTTGTTGCGTTTTTAATGCCTCTCAGTATAGTTGTTGAGTGTACCGCTGGTGAAATAATGAAACGACCACTAGAAGGCAGTCAAGTGATTTTTTTTATGTCAAACCTGAAAGCTGGAGACCATCTTGTCTGAGAAGTCATCATCATAACTATTAGTTTTTTTAAAGATGTGAAAATTTGGAATGATTCTGTCATCCTCTGGATGGTATGTAACCTCAATTCGATTCTGCAAAATCAGGAGTACTAACTCGGCCACATCCTCATTGGCTGGTTTGGTTCGATCCCTATGGAATTTCACCACAACCTTCTGCTTGAAACACAAACACATACACATGTATATAACTGACTCAGTTCATACTATGCTCATGCTGCTTGTTAATGCTATGCTAATATGGTTAATGTTATACCACAAAGAAAATATTGGATATTTGTGGGTAGCACTGTAGTAGGTGAAAGGTTGAAGTACTTTATAGGGTGTGTGTGTGAGTGTGTGTGTTCCATAATAACCTGAATGGGTTGCAGAGCTCGTGTTTGTGCCAGTCCTGAAGGTTCATAAATGACGTGTCGGTAATAGAGGCAGTCAGAGCGATCCTGAAATGTCTCAATCATTTCCATCGGTGTCTCAATTCGACTGACCAAGTTGTCATCTCGAGCTTTTCTGTAAAACTCCATAAGACGATCAGTATCAGGCACCAGAGTCACGTACCTGTGAGCTACACAGAGCAAAGAATATTAAATTGTGTTTTGATTTGTGCATTAATAAGAGTGAATGTTTGATTTAATCTTTGGGGAAAATATAGACATCATTTCACATAAACTGTAGCACCTGCTGAGGATTCCAGTTCAAAGAATCTACTACAGTAAGAATAATTGAATGAATGAATGAATGGATTGGTTGTAGGAAGGGGGATAAATAGGTAGATTACTGGATGTTTTGATGTACAAATGGGTGAATGGACACATTAATAAATAGATGGATAGAGAGATGAATGGATGAATAGATGGAAAGATGAAGGGAGGTATGGATGGACAAATGGATGATGGAAGGAAGGATGGATAAGTCGATAGGTGTGTGTATGACTGATGAATGGATGGATGGATGGATGGATGGATGGATGGATGGAGGGAGGGAGGGATGGTGGATGAATGGATGGATGAACAGATGACATATGTGTCGAATTGATTGTGTATGCAAGTATTCCAATGTATTGTTTCCTGTTTATTATTATTACTCTCCATTCCTTTTTGATTATTAACCTCTTGAGACCCCACTGTCCTCATATGTGGACATTTTATTTTTCACAACAATATTGTGTGTATGATCCTCATATGAGAGCCATTGGGTATAACTCTTTTGCCAAACTTCTTCTTGTTTGAAGACATTGATCAAGTTCAATAGTTATTGGGTGGTGAGAAACAGAAGCAGTGTGAAGAAATGAGAAGACACACAACATACATTTTTGGGTCTCAGGAGGTTAAAATAATTAAGCAAGAATATTGTTATCTGATAACCAGTGAGACTATTTCAGCTTATAATAAATTAATCAATTAATTCATGATGTATCTAAATCAGATTCGATGACAGTCAGTGAGTAACTCCCTCAGATTAATATAGAAATAGAAAAATGGATTTACTTTTTAGACCGTTCTTCCTTCCTGATAAGAAACGCTCTATAGTGACATTGGTAGCTTTCTTTAGTTCCCTCTCCTGGAGCTCATCAAATCGGTTTTCATACCATTCCTTCACTGTGTTGACTTTAGTGCCTTCACAATGCACAAATGGAGAAAACAATTAAAGAAAAGGAGGAGGGTAAATGTCCAATGTCTGAAGAAGAGCATCGAGTGCAGGGTCAATCAGAGACTAAATAATGATGTGGTATCAGCTGATTTGTGTCAGTTCTTATTAGCAGAAATAAAACACATGTTCAAACTCACGTTCTAGGTCATCATAAGTAGTGAGTCTTCTTACTAATCCATCCTTCAAGAGATAAGGGGAAAATTTCTCCAGCGTGGCCTTCTTGTAATGAATAACCTTTGACCCACCAGGGAATCGACTTTCCATATCTTTAGATGAAAATAGCAAACAAGAAGGACACAAACACCACTGCATTGAACAACATGTCCATAAGGACTGACTGGGTAAACTGGGGTTATTAAAGGTCAAGCATATCATAAGCCTACCTTCTTCAGAAACATGGATTTGTGTAACCCAGGATTGAGGCATTGCAAAAGCTTTAAGCTCTTCTGCCATATCCTGCAGAAATAAACACCAAATGTTAACAATCATTACAAAGGTCATCATCTATTAACAAATACTATACAATATTTGATTGAATTAATGATTGCTTATATAAACCTGAGGCACACATTTTACTTAGAGAGCCTAAGACTGCATCAGCATTCAGTACTATTATTACCTCTGCCAGGAGGTTATGTTTTCACCTGTGCTGGTTATTTTTTCTGTTTGTTTGTGTGCCATATAACTCAAAATATTATCCACCCATTTTGTTGATTTGTTTTTTTTTTTTAAGTGTACAATTAACAGACCAAATTATGGAGCTACTCCATGCATGTGAAAAAAATTCCACAAAAAATCTCAATCTTTAGCATGAGGCAAATTTTTTTTTTTTTAATCATATCTCCAACAAATCTTATCAGATCAAGGTCAAGGTCAGAAATAACAATGATTTCACTATATCTACAGCGCTATATCTCAAGATTTTATAGACACAATTATTCCACATGTTAACTAAAATATCTATGGATCATTAACTGTCAGACTGTATAATAAAATTATAAGTTATTTGCATAGATTTGCATAATTAAGGCCAATAAGTCTAAATAATATGTAAATGAATGTTCATCAGATACCCACTAGGGGGAGACATTTCATTATAACTATGCCAAGTTATAATAATGAAACCTGCAGCCTTAGGTAGATTTTTCAGGTTAATCAATGCACTTGTCACCGTAATCCATTTGTGCCTGGTGGAGGTGCCTTGTACTCTATGAATTCCCCTCTAATTGGTGTTATTGTAATTATTGTTGTTGTTGTTGTTGTTGTTGCTGGTGGTATTATTATTATTATTGTTATTATTATTATTATTGTATTCACCAAAAACTTAAATAGCCATCGGGAGTAATCCTGTCTACATCAAGTCTGGGTGTTTAAGGCACATTCAGAATGGAAGTTGTGTGAAAGCAGGAAAACTGACTCTACGTACATCATTCTGCTCCTCTTCCTCTTCCCATGTACTATCAAGAGGATCTAGTTGGGACTTGCCACTGAGCATGTACTCCCACTTCAGCACATCATGTAGCTCATAGGTCATCTCCTGAGAGACAAATATATATAATATAATAACAAGCCAATTTTAATAGTGCGCTTAAAACAAATATATCAACACTGCTTTTTTTTAACACTGCTGTTTAACATGGACGTCAGCTCAGAAATCCACACATACACACCTTACAGCCCAAGCGGCAGTCCTGCATGTTGATCCAATAGTTCTCATGGTTCCAGATGCTCTCGATGCCGAGGAAACACGCACTGGATGTGGGATAGCTCTGGCCTGAGAGTGAGTCAATGAAGAAGTTCTCCGATATATCACGTTTCCCTGCCAGAACCAGAACCCAGCTGTGAATCCGTAAACCCCACAGAGGATCTAAAAGACTCTCCTGCTCCTGTAAAAAAGGAAAACATAAAACCCCATAAATTTACTACAACATTTCCTGATAAAGCCACTTTAGTTTAACATTATTTCATAGGTGAGGTTTGATTTCCAGTATAGCTAGGTCTTTCACGACAAATGACAGGAAAGTCTTTTGGCAATAAGTAGCCAGAGCATTTACTAGCCTACATCATCTAGTGCCACAAAATCAAAGCATGAAAATTATGACAATAAAGCAGCAATTTGTAATATATAGACCTCTTGGTTGCCTGTTAATTAAGGCTGTTATGTGCGAAGGTGAGGGTGATGTCAACTAAATAGTTTTAGTATACACTGTATGCTAACCAAAGCAGAAAAAATTACTAAAACACACACATTATATATATATATATATATATATATATATATATATATATACACACACACATACATACATACATACACACGTATATATATATATATATACACACTGTGCTCTGTAAAGGTGAGATTTTGAGTGGAAACACAAGAAAAACAAACAAACAAGAATTTATCCATTTTTAAAGCCAAATAATGATGTTGCTGTCTGCTCCAATTGACTGTGATAAACTGTGAGGGTCCTTTGTTTTGATTCAAGCATTATCCATTCAAGATAATGTTTTTATAATCCCAACATAGCTGACCAATCAGGCAGCCCCATCCCCATATAGTATTAATTTCTAATATCACAATCATCATCGTTCAATTTCTGAACCGCTTAATCCTAATTAGGGTTGCGGAGAGAACAAATCCCTTAACTCTGACCTTCTTTAGCGTCTCGGCATGCTGCTGCTTAATGAGCAATGCATTCTGCTTCTCCTGCTTTTTCTCCTCCTGACGCTGCTCAAAGGTGCTTTTTAGTTCTCCTGCAGGTTGAACCATGTACTTAATTTTCTCCTGCTTAGGTGATTTCTCCTTAACCTACACACATGTAAACCATTTCAAATGAATTATCTCTGTTTATACAGTATGGAAACCATAGTGAATCATATTTCCTGGATGCCATGTATGTTTCCTCACCGTGTCTTGAGGTTTGAGTGGTGGACATTCCTGACACCTCAGATCAAGCAGGCACATCTCTTTGACAGCATAGCCGCTGACGCAGTAGGCATTGTAGCCTGCACCCAGCAGTAAACTGCAGAGCAAGGTGGAGAATTCAAAACACGTACCTTTCCGAGACTGCACCACCCACGTCGGAGAGCGAAGCTGTTTCGGCTAAACAAATCCCACAATCAAAAGAAATACAGTACGTTACCACTCCATATGCTGAGAGGCTGCTGTTCAATGGCTCACACATATACAATATCTGGTGTATTTATTATACTGCTATGCACTTGGGATTAAAACAAGACAGTCTTCATGGTTACAGCAGCGATTCTAAGGTAAAGATCCACGGAAGCAAAGTAGAGATACGTGAATAAACCATCTTTGGGAAGTGAAATATTTGGAGCAGAAGCAACAGGAGTAGCTCTCACCAATTCACTTGGACAATCCAGCAGCTCCAAAGTCAAAAAATCAGAGACGAAACTAGCACAACCCTGCCAGTTGTACAGCTCGTCGAATGGTACCAGCGTAGGCCGCAGTGTGGTGCTAACAAACTTCTGTTGCAACAAAACAAGAACATGAACAAAGATAGACATTTGGTCCTGAGAGCCAGACAAATGGCCAGTGTATAAGGAAATGTTATGACAATAGTATTAAAAACATCATCCTAATGGCGGCATGCATGGGGGCTAGCTGGGTAGCACTGTCAGCTCACACTGAGAAAATTCTGGGTCTAAATCATGGACAAGGGTGGAGTTTGCATGCTCTCCCTTTGTTTGCGTGGGCTTCCTCTGGTGCTCTGCTTTCCTCCCGCAGTCCAAAGACACACCCATCAGATCATCTGGCTCCTCTAACCTGCCCACAGGTGTGAATGTAAGTGTGATTGCTGGTTGTGTCTGTGTAAGCGCTGCAATAGACTGGGTACCCCTTCAAGGTGTACCCCCATAAACTGGGATTGGCTCCAGCTTACCCTGTGACCCTAACAGATAAGCAGTATAGATAATGGATGGATGGATGGATGGATGGATGGAGAACCTTCTAATATGAATGTCACAATATAGTTCATAAAAATATCCTAATAAAGAACATTGAATGTGGTGATATTTTAACACTAATACAGAAAACAGCTTTTTGTATCATCTTTACCAGTTCAGGGTAGCTAGTGACTAGTGTTTGGCTTATGGTGTTGTAAATACTATACCTGTACTCCAAACTCATTGAGTGGACAGAGTAGCAGTTGTTTGCGATCAGGGTACAGATAGGAGTACTGAGCATGGAGGTTTTCTGTCATGGACACCAACAGCTTCTCTACATCTGAATTCTCATTGTATGAGTCAGGACATTCAGACGACTCTATTTGAGGCCTCTGCTCGGACCTGTAAAAAGGAATTGTTTGATCATTGGCATTTCTGCATCATACCATAAAAAACCCTTCAGGCATATTTGGCACTGAGAGTCATGTTTTCGTCTTAGCTTAGTTTGGTGAAATGCATTGCTCCTAGTCTATTCATGCTACATAGTACACTGCTGGTGTAGGCTAATGTCTAATCTAGTGCATTTTCTTTAATGTACTGTTAAATATGCAGTCTGTACTGTTTAAAAGTATAAAAGTTGTTTCTGAATGCCATAGAAAAGCATTCCGCAAGTTTGTCCTTTGACAAGGGAGCTAAACTGACTGTGTTCTCTGGATGAGATAGTTAGGATATTTTCTCTCCCCTGTCAGTCACAGAAAACTTTGGCAGACTGTGAGCTCAAGTATGTGGAAGAGCGCAGTAAGCGCATTCCTCTGAGTTACATTGCCCTGTAATGAAGAGGATGCAGCAGTTTAAAAAAATTTACCTGTCTGCATTCACGTCTCAGAAGAATCACATGTTGTGGTAAGGCTGGAGCCTATCTCAACCAACATTGTGCAAAGGCAAAATACACCCTAAACAGCTCGGCGGACACATAACATAGTCTTTCATACACATTCACCCTACAAGCCTATTACAGCCCATTACCCTAATGTACGTGTCTTCGGATTGTCGAAGGAAATCGGGGAACCAGGAAGAAACCCGCACAAGAACCAGGGGAACTTGCAAACTCCACACAGAAACACCCGAGCCTGGGACTCGAATCCAGGACCTTCTTGCTATAAGGCAGACGTGCTAACCACTACACTCGTACCGCCCCATATGTGAACTCATACAAATTTTCATGTGCAGGAATTGTGGACCTCATGGGATTTCTCCTACACAAGCATACGCTAGGAATGTGTCGAAGCTGCTACTGAGTCTTTTCCATTGACTCCAAAGAACACCTGACTCTAATTAATAT
>JBCNYH010000024.1:33610247-33621715 GCA_039654325.1 Tandanus tandanus
GACCTCACTGCTTAGGCTGCTGCCCCCGCGACCCGACCCCGGAAGAAGCGGAAGATGATGAATGAATGAATGAATGAGCTAGAGAAGGACAGAAACTGGGAGGCATTCTAATGAATTGTATTCGCGATCAGACAGCAATAAATTCCACCAAGAGCGTAATGCACCAGGTTAGATTTTATTCAAACTTATGAAAGTTAGGATTTTTTAAATAAGTTTACAGAACCTGCCCAACAACCATGTGTAATATGTCTACAGTTCTTCAGTAGACAAACAGAAAAGATGTAGCAATGTTTCAACTGAGGTTTATTTGGATTTTAAGAAAGGATTTGAAATTATTTTAAGCAGTATAACAAAAATTCCACGTGAAATATGTCAGTAATTGAAGGTTTTTGCTATTTTTAATATAGAATTAATTCCTTAAGCAATGCTTGTTCAGGAAATGTATTTTTCTTTCTACAAATTAAACTAAGCCTTTAGTTTTTTAAAGAACAGGTTCTGTGACATTTCACATACTACTTTAGAACTGTTTTCGGGGGCTTACTCTCAGGAGATTGGCTTATCTTTAATCAGTAATGTCATCAACTCCAAAGAAGATTAGCAATTAAAAAAAAGTTCCAAACAACAGGTTTTGTGTTTTTTGTGTTGTGCTATTTTTGATCGGTGGATGCATGCTTGATGTTAAAGTTCCAGCCTGGCAATGCCAGACTGATTTCACTGACCAATACTGCAGCCTGGAGGTGAAACTGGAGTACAATGAGGTGCTGCAATGTCCATTTACATTAGAAAGCTGCCTGTGTTAGATACTAGATAAAGTCAAAATGCAGAAACTGAACATTACATAATTCTACACATGCTGATGTGCAGATACGCTGATTTGGTGATTAAGACTCCCTGAACAATACCACAGGTTGAAGATTAGTAGGTATAGTGTGAGCAAAGCAATGTGGAATTCATCTGAGATCTGAGATTCTTTGCAGTCTGTACATTTTTAAGTATACAACGATCATCCATAACATTAACACCACCTGACTGATTAGTGGCTCAACAGCCCCATACACCACAAACTGCAATACACTGTATATTCTGACTCCATTCTATCATATCCATATCCATCCTGAATATGTGCACTGAGGCACTCCTTGTCCTGGACAACCACCAATGTGCAGGACACATTTGAGTGTTTCCCCTGTTCTGACCCTGCTGAAAAATTCAGCTAGGTCTGACCAGTTATCAGCTGACAAAACACAGCTGAATTAGTGTTACTGATGCAATGTTGTAAACTAATTCATTTAAGGAAAATCACCCAACAATAAGGCAATTGAAAAAAAAAAGCATTTGATAACCAGAGTCTTGAAAAATGCAGTTTAATCTGACAGCCCTGAGCTTCCAAAAGTCTGCCTGTTCTGGTCAAGCAGGTAAAGCAAGTAATTTTCCAGTTTCCTGATTAGTTGTTTGAACTGGTCAGCAAATGTTCTTCAATAACATTATATTAGTATCAGTAATTCAAAACCAATATCCAGCTTTTTGCGAGGAATGCATCCACTTCAACTCAAGAAAAGGGTGTTTCTGTGTGTTTTGCATGTTCTGCCTGTGCTTATGTGGGTTTCCCCTGGGTGCCCCGGTTTCCTCCCACAGTCCAAAGACATGCACATTTGGTTAATCGCCTGTTCCAAATTGCCCCTAGGTGCTAATAAGAGTGTGAATGGCTGCGTGTACTGTATGTTGGCCCTATGATGGTCTGTCAAGCTGTTCAGAGTGTACCCTGCCTTCGCCCAGTGTCGGCTGAGATAGGCACCAGCCTACCTGCGACCCTAGTAGGAGTAAGCTATTCGGCAAATAATGAGCAAAAGAGTTAAAAATTTATTCTGATGGATTGCTTTTGTAATCAACCCCGGAAACTCAATTTTATCTCATGTTCTGGAATTGTATTTTGAAAAGTTTTGAGCTCTTTTATTTGATTTCTTTTCTTCTTTAAATAATATGTCTGTTGTGTAATGTGTGTGTAATGGTTCTCTTGATTTATCAGCTCAGCCTTTGGAGTTTATCGAATTAAACTAGATTTTTTGGTATGGTGGTCAACAAATGCTTGTGTTTCCCCCTAATTTCTTTATTGTTGTGAAATTTTCCACAACATAATGACTTTACGGTGTTGCATTCTTCGTGGTCATTCAGAACATTTCCATATAGGCATTTAGTTGTGTTGTGGACAGCTGGTAAATGGTCAGACCAGGCTAGCTTTAATTCATTCATTCATTATTATTATTATTATTATTTAACCATTCTCCAACAACAGTAACAATGATTCCATAACAGGACATCAGACAAGCAGAAAAAAGAAAGGAATATTACAGAAGGATAAGAATAAACAGAGGGGCAGCGGTGGCCCGGTGGTAGGGTGCTGGATTACTGATCCCAAGGTCGGGGGTTCAAGCCCCACTATCAAAGGGTTGTCACTGCTGTCCCCCCAGTGCAGCTAACTGGGTTATGAGTATGGTACCAGGTATGTGTCTCACTGTCTGTGGTGAGAGGCGTGTAAAAGAACCATTGCTGATTTTCGTCAGGTGTAGGCTGCATAGCCAACAGCATGGCCTGGCGATGGCTTGGCGAGCTGTCCAGGGTGCACTCTGCCCTCGCCCAGAGTCGGCTGAGATGGGCGCCAGCCTCCCCGCGACCCTAATTAGGATTAAGCGGTTCAGAAAATGAATGACTGAAGAATAAACAGATTTAAAATAAATATAACATTATAAAATAATAATAAATTATTATTATAATATATTATAATCCTAATTAGGATTAAGCGGTTCAGAAAATGAACGAATGATAAATAATAAATTAAACAAATGATAACAAATATAAATGCAAGAAGTGGTTTACAGATTAACTTCTATCAGGTCAGAAAGTTTTACAGCATTTGATTTGTTGAAAGGCTGGATTTCTAAGCAGGGAACAGATGCTACTTTTCCCTTTTCTTTCCTGGATCACATATCAGGGTCCATGCCCTGACAGGGGGGCGCTCTTGTCTCAATCATCTCCCTTATTCCCTGAGTCACTGTGATGTTTTAAAATCCTTC
Organism: Tandanus tandanus; assembly: GCA_039654325.1. Classification (NCBI taxonomy): domain Eukaryota; kingdom Metazoa; phylum Chordata; class Actinopteri; order Siluriformes; family Plotosidae; genus Tandanus; species Tandanus tandanus. The sequence continues at coordinate 33,613,319 of JBCNYH010000024.1, forward strand.
CCCAACATTATATCCGTTTTTCAAACGAGTGAAGAAAGTGAAATTGCGCCACGTTAGATAACAGATGTTATCCATGACCTCTCCACCTGCTCATACAGGTAGAACCCACCATGCACCCAGAAGACTGCCGGCGGAAATGCTACAAACCGGAAGTCAGACATGCACTAGACATGCTTTTGAAATAACTTCATTTCTCGCTGGTGTTGTTCAGAAAATATCCAGATAAGGAAAATAAACAAAGCCAACTTTTTAATTAATGGAAGAAAAGATCAAGGGAAGTGAATTCTGGTTGATTTTTCATATTCCTGGTGGATGAACAGGTGGCTGTGACCGGACCAAACCGCTACAAGTTCTAGCTCATGAATTATTCATGAGATACTAATAAGCTGGTTGCTAAGAAGGGCGTCTGGAAAAATCAGAAGCCAGTAGGGTTTTGCTGGAGTCTCAGCAGGGAGTGGAGGAAACTTCTCCATCTGTATCTTACCAGACACCTGGATATATATACATATAGCTATAGATTATTATCCTTAAAAATATATAAATACATAAAAATGTCTCCCCCAGTGTCCACTCGTTATTTCTCGGAAAAAGAAGTGGCGAGTCACTGCACTAAGGAGTCATGCTGGGTGCTGGTGGGGACGCGGGTGTACGATGTGACCAGCTTCCTGCGGATGCACCCGGGCGGAGAGTCGCTCATCTTACGCCGCTCCGGGAGCGACATCAGCGGCCAGCTGGACGGACCTCCGCACCGGCACTCGGAGAACGCGCGGAGGTGGCTAGAGCAGTACTACATCGGCGAAATACAGAGGGACTGTACAGAATTTCACACAGAGGTACAGGTTTCTCTTTACAACATTACATCATATAATAAACAACTCATTTCAGGACTCCCACTCAAGTTTGAGGAAGAGTTTCAGAGAACTAAGGAGTTCATTTTGACAGAACTTAACACAAACCCCATAATCAGTTTAGTGCACTGCCGAGGGTGTGACTCTGCATTGCATTTGGACCCTATGTAGTGCGCGTGTCAAGGAAGTCGTGTGCGATTGGGTTGCGGTCCTTGGTGCACCTGTTTTATAACTAGCTGCAAACTAGTTGCTGAGGTTTTCAAGTGTGTTAACATGTTAGTTAACGTGTAAAGGCTTGAGAAACCGGTATATCAGTATCCACCACCGCTCCTGCCTAATCTAATTTCCACCTCCATGTCTACCACACCTGATCAAGGTGTTCAGAGAGGTGTATGAAGCAGGTGTGGAAATGGGTGGAGCTGGTGGACTCTACGTGTAGGGTGTAGTATAAGTATGTCAGCAGGGTTATGTATGCCTGTGTTTCTCTAGCAGATTATCAGAAAGGGCAGAGGGTGTGGTGGCAAATAAGGGCGATCATCATTTTTCAAGGAGTAGGCTACTGCTCAGGTAGCTACTATCAAGGAGAAGCCAAGACATTTCGTAATAGGTGGGCCTATGAATGTTAAACCACCTAAGAGACTTCTTAGAATTAGGGGAGTCACAAGGAGGGGTGCCATGTGTATTACCCAGCTCCTAAAGAAACACACACACACACACACACACACACACACATATATATATTAGGTTTTAGGCCATACTCCTCCTGGGTATCGATGAAGTCATCATTCTGAGATTCAGTTTACAAGTAACCACCCACGCAACTGGTAAATTAGCCGCTAATGGTCTAAGATTTTGCACACAGGCAGATTTTTGACTGAGATTAACTTTCAACAAGTGCTGCCTTGCCAAGTTTAGGGAAAGTAGTGATGTTCCATATTATCTGTTCATTGGGGCTTCTGCTCCTTGGTAAGACGAACTGTGGTCCATATTAGGAAGCTTGTAGCATTAGGAACACTGGAGGCTCCAGTCTGTAGTCAGGCTATGGATGCTAGGAAACCTACAAGAACTCTCGTTAGAAAGCCTACAGGCCGTTATGGGGACGGATGGGACCAACTATCAGAGGGCAGCCTAGGAGGCTTTAGTCATTAGGTAACCTACAGAATCTTGCACTGGATTTTTCCTTCCTGTACTGTTCTGGTGTCCTATTTGCACTTGATGATGTAGTCACTCTGCATTCTGTCAACAAAACCTCTATGGTGTGTGTGTGTGTGATAGAGAGACTAATACTGAGAGGTAGAAAATGCCAGACCGGTCTGGCTTGTCTGTCCCTACAGAGATATTCAGGCATAGCCCAACAAAATTGGCTCTCTTGAAAGCTTTCCATTGTGCTTGTGGAACATGTGAGCAGCCGGTGTTCTTCAGGTTGGAAGGTGAATGTAAGGATATGTATTGTCCATCATGTCCATAGCGCAGGCCTGAGTCTGCAGCATTCTTTTCCCCATCTTGGTTTGTTCATTGTTTGCAGTGAAAAAGCACCGCCCTTGTTTAGCACTCATTCATACAAGCTGCTATTGTGGAACTTATAACCTTTAACATAAAGCTGTGTGTGTACGCGAGTATAAGAGTGTGTGTGTGTGTGTGTGTGTAAGAGTGAGTGTTGGAGTGTGTGTGTGTGTGTGTGTGTGTGTGTGTGTGTGTGTGAGAGAGAGAGTTCAAGGAAGAGTGTTCATGGTTAAAAATGTTCTCGCTTTGACTGTATGTGTGTGTGTGTGTGGCTATGATGAACTTTTCACCTATTTGGCATACAATATATCTGTTGAAAAGTATAAGGAGGTACAGCCATGTGTCAACTTATATACAGTATATGTTCTGTTAATTGCACTATTGCTTAGCAAGTTTGCGAGTGCAGAACTAGTTCACACTCATAAGTCACCTTTGTCATATCAGTTACAATTGCTTTTTTTCTCTCTCTCTCTTGTGGGTGTGCACTGGTGAGAAGCACTAATAGTTAGATATTGTGTCCAACACTATCCAGTGTTATGTAATTATGTTATATCCAATGTTATTATATAGGAAGGAAATAATAGACTAAATGTTGAGAAAACTGATTGTTTATAATTTTGTGTTAAGTTTCTTACTGGTTGTCAGCAAACAATGAAAGCTAAGTGTACGTATTAGCTACATGCACTCACCGGCTGCTCTCTCTCTCTCTCTCTCTCTCTCTCTCTCTCTTTCTCTCTCTCGCTCTACACTGTCTCAACTATGAGGTTTTCTTCCTTCTCAGTTTGCCAAGTAATAATTGAGAACTAATTACATGTAGGAACTAAAGAGAACAAACCTCAGAAACCAGTTGTTTAGTACTGTTGCTATATCAGGACTATTAATATATAACTAGAGCTATAACTTGAATTTAACATAGAATTGTAGAAACAATTCTCAGTTCAGATGTGCATTCTATGGCATTGGTGCATAAATCTCAACGTTATTAGATTAGGGTCAGGTTGATGTTACACAAATGGGTTTTTTGGCTGTAATCATGCTTTTTTTTTGTTTTTTTTCCCAACATATAGACGTATATTATTAGAATATTATGGATTAAAAAAAGCTGACTAATTTTTAACGTTTTTTTTCCCCCCTTTATTAATAAGACTTATTCAAAGGGTTTGTCTATAAAACGGCATTCACACAGAAATTGACAGCGACACGCTCAGCACTGATCGCCTGGCGAGAGGGGTGAATCATATGCTGCTTAGGTAACTCCCTTGTGTGTTTCCCGCTTCGAAATCTTTTCAAATGAAACTGTGAGTAGCGTCACGCCTCTCTAGAGCAGGTCCGTGAGAACTTTTATTGTCATTAGCTTATATTAAGTTTATTTTAACTCATATTTTCATATATTCATTATTATTATCACACAGCAAGTATAGAATATAGAACGGAGACTCTTATGCATCATAAACCGGAAACAGTTCGCTCTCCTCGACATCTTCGCTCTCCTCGACATCTTCGCTCTCTATTTGAAAAAGAGCACCCCGATGTCACTGCTCCTGCTGGGTTCACCCAATGATACAAGCACGGTATCATCACGGGGAGAATCAGGGATTTGTTCAGGAGCTCTATTTAGACAGAGTACACTTTCAGCAGTACTTTATTCTGAACTGCACACAGTTTTTTATCTATTGATTAAAATATTTATTTATTTAAATGTATCTGTTAACACAATTCAGGAAGAAAAGACGTTAGTAAAACCATGTACTTGAGTTACTACCCAACCCACATAATGTACATTTCGTGTAGCTCTAAGTAAATGTAAATAAATATAAACTAACAGGAAATGCAGACCGTTTCAGAAACGTGGATCCAGGCATCACATATCGGGTACTTATCATTATAAAATTTCTGTGTGCAGTCATAAAGCACACGGTGTCTACACATTGCAATAATGAGCTGCCCTTCCATGTTGATGTGAGCGGGATATTGAGACTCGTGGTTTCCCTACAGAAACATTACAGCAAACTGCGTGTATGGAAGCATCTGTCAGTCAACAGTATGTTTAAGCTCAGATTGGTAATCGCTCAACTAGTGTCATGTGAAAGTTCAGTTCAGTTGAATGCTGCATTTTGTTTGTTTGTTTGATTTGATTTTGCTATACTGTACAGTATTAATCCCACAATGGAAATTATTGCCTCTGCATTAATCAAAGTGAACATACACACACGTAAACAGTGAGCACACACACTTGGAGCAGTGGGTTGCCACACATTGGGGTGCCCGGAGAGCAGTTGGGGGTTTTAAGGGCACTTCAGCCATGAAGGTGGAGGAAGGGAAGGTGCAGCTCACTCCCCCACCGCCACACAATTTTCCTGCTGGTTCGGGAATCGAACCAGCAACATTTCGGTCCCAACCCTGCTTCTCTAACCATAGGCCATGGCTGCATAGTTGCTTGTTGCTTCCTGTGTGAAAAAGGCTTAAGAGTGTGATAGTATCTAAGCATTCTGTTGATGATAACTACAGCTCATAGAAATCCAATGTGTAGCACAGTGTCATAACATATCTACATTTGTTGGAACTGTATTTTTGGCTGCTTGCACATTACATTTCCTTGCATACTTGTTTGTTTGTTTTCAGGTTATGCACATGTGTGGTGTGTGACAGGCAAATGTTAGTTAGTTTGCTACCAATAACAATTTTACTAGATGTCATGTTTTCCATAAGGTTGAGGTCTAATCCCAGTTCTGTCTGTTGAGTCTGTGCTGTGTATTCAGCATCAAAAATATTGTGACTGATATTTGTGTCACTGTTCTCTTTTTTTTTTTTCTTTTTAATCCACCCCTTTGTTGTTCAGTCTCTTGCTCTGGCGTGCTTTCATGCTAGTTTCCATCCACGTTGTTATTCTTGTCGCATATTTCTGAGGTTAAGCAGTGCCAAGTACTGAATGAAGACAAAACATCAAATGCACGTCAAAAAAATATGATTCGAATCATTTTTCAAAACCAAATTTCAAACAGGATCTGAATCAGATTGAGTTTTTTTATTGTTACCATACACCATAATATTTTTTTCTGATTACACTGAATCAAGTCAGATTATTGCTGTTTGAGTTTAGCCTGTGTCACTTTACAGTCATTCAACAACAGATAGCCCATGTTGTTATCTGTCGTTATCAGTGTATGTTTAGGTAACAATGCAACTCCGCATGGAAAATATTTCACTTGCAGGAACTATATTCACAACCCTTTCAGTTTAAAGAGCTGTTACCATGTAGCATTGACCTTCACGGAGAGATCAGATCCTGTACGGATTGAGGATACATCACGGATATTAAAAAATTGCAATGCTTTTCGATTTAATTGTATCAGCATAAGTAAAGTGTTGGTTGCGATTTTAACAACAATAACTACAGCTATAGTATATCTGATTTAACAGGATCAACATGCTGACTATTGAACCATTATGTTCTAGTCTTTTTTTGCACTATAACGAGCTTGAAAAATTTAATGAGTGAATAAAAAGGTAAAGTAAAGAAATCCTATAAGTACTCTGTGCATATATGCTTGTAAATTTGAATCTGTTGCTCCAAATGAACAGTTAATGAGACAGATACAAATAGGAGATGCACTATTCATTTTTAGCTTGTCAGAATGGTTCATAGGGCACTGTTTGAGTGTGTTTTGGGACTGAAGTCCTGTGGGACATTAACAAAAAGGTTGTGTGAGCAGAAGGTTTTTACTTTCGTGCAAGTGTGTGCAGGCAGATTTACGCTCGTGGGACAAAGGAAGAGCATGCTCATTAACATTGACAATGCACATACAGCTTGATCTATTTATCGTTACCAAGAAGCCTGGTCAGGGCAATGGTGGTATATGTTAGGCTAGATTGTTTGTTTATTATTATTTTTTTTAAATTCAGAGAATAATGAGGACTAGTACAAACCGGTCCGTGGAACCTGTGTTGCTGCTTTTGCCATTATTAGAAATTATTATTATTGGTAGTAGTACACTGGCCAACCAATAAAATTCCTGCACTGTAATATTTTGTTGGACCGCCTTTAGCCTTAATAACAGCACATAATCCCCATGGCATTGTTTCAACGAAACCCAGTGTATAACTTTCTAAATAAGCAGGTCGACAGCTGTCCTTCTGGAAGAGGTTATCTACTATCACATGGCTAATAACATCAAAAATGCTCATGGCACCTCCAGCCTCCATTTTATTCTCTTTCTTGAAGGTAGTAAGAAAATTGAGCTCATTGTCACAACTTTCCCATTTTAGAAAACTTGGGTACAAGTGTAAGCACTGACACTGGCGATCATCTGCCCATTCATCCATCCATATATCCATTCATCCTTCCCTGTGACAGACTGTGAGTGTCTATCGTTTTGATAGACTTGATCGTCTTGGGATAATAAGCAATTATTGAAGTAGGCAAAGTATGATATAGAGAATTATTTTGTCAAACGGTTAGATAAAACCCTCTGAGAAATAATAATACTAATAATAATAAAAGGTTTTACAGGAAAGCAATAACATATCATAATTATATCCAATGGTAGTGATGCTATACCAATAATTATTTGGTGGCTTTCCACCAATCAGAAATGAGAGAATCTCTTGAATTTAAAAAAAAAAAAAAAAAAAAAAAAAAAAAAAAAAAAAAATTATATATATATATATTATTAATTCAAGAGATTCTCTCATTTCTGATTGATTCTGATCTTTGCAATCAAATAATAGTTGCCTAATAAAAAAGCCGATCTTGTGTAGTAGAAGTGTAGACCAGTTTTATTCTTTGTTCATGGCCCTAACATTTTTTGAAGAACGTGTTCGTGCAAAAGCAGTATCACTTAATTGCTCCTTATAAATTTTATTCTTCCTTTGCCCTCATGTATCTGTCAGTATCAACTGCCATAACTTCAGTTCTGGCAGTTTTGCAGGTAGTGCTGGTGTTCTTTGGTATTTCAAAGGTCCTTTGGCTCAGTTATATGGTTGTCTCAGGTAGAAAACAAAAACCTGCCATGTTATTTTCTGATGCTCTCATTATTCAGTCATACACATTGGTTCTACTTCAATGGGGTAATGTGTTGGGAAGTTCACAAAGTCACAGATGTGTTTGTGCCCCATCGGCCATCGAACCTGCACGGGATCATGGGGTCACGGCTTTGACTGCCAAACCAGAAGTGTAAACAGTTGTGATTGTAGTTGGGTGATGTCAACAGCTTTGAGTAGGTACGTGTGCACATAAAAAAGGCAGTGTAATGTACTATTATTCATGGTTTTAGGTGAATGGTTATTATAGTTTTAGCCAGATTAAAATTTTAGTGTAGCTTTTTACACTGAAATTGTTTGCAAAGCATCTGATTAACATTGCAGGTCTCTTAGCATTATGGCACATTGTGTATAAACTTTATTATATCTGTATTAACTTATTAACCGAAGGTGAGGTCTGTACAGAGAAATCTCAGCCCGAGGTCTTTAGTACAGAGGCCTAGGCAAGGTCTGTGCAAAAAGACCAAGGGCTGAGATTTCTCTATACAGGCCTAGAAAACAAGGCTAATAGTGATTTATTTTATGCCATTTTAAAATGGCGGCCTCTTTTAGTTCACTTTAGGCGCTGTTTCTAGCCTTCTTGAGGTCTTTGGTAGTTTTCAGATTGTTTCCTTTCCCATGATGAACAAGAGCTTTCTGATAAGCTGTGAGTAGTTTGCAGGACTTCATTAAGAAAACACTGAATGCTTCTCTAGAAGCTGCTAAAGTTTATAGCACACAGTGCAGCTAGCTAACAGCTAACTTGCCTGTTGGATACACACTGGTCTGGATATGCGATGTGTTGCCTCCACCCTGACCAAACAGATTGCGGGTGCGGATGAAAGGACGGACACTCCATTAGCGTAATGACTCTCCTGCTTGGTGGAGTAGGCATTAAAAAACAAAATGAAGTTGCTGGACTGCTTTGGCATTTTGTTTGGGGGGGGGGGGGGGGGTTCTCTGTTTTTGTTCCGTCTCCCTTCCTTTCTTCCGTTTTTTCCTTGGCCGGGTTCGTAGGGTCACCGCC
>JBCNYH010000024.1:33631958-33663732 GCA_039654325.1 Tandanus tandanus
GGAGGAAGTGGCTGGGGAGAGGGACGTCTGGACCTCACTGCTTAGGCTGCTGCCCCCGCGACCCGACCCCGGAAGAACCGGAAGAAGATGAATGAATGATGATGCTGAATCAGTGGAAAAAATGTCTCTGTCAAACTGATATGTCTTGATTGGTGTTGTAATGTTTAAATGTAAGTGATCATTGAGATTATAGATCCTGATTAGATATTTATAATACCTAATTATTATAAACATTTATACACTTATAAGATTATACCTAATTGATTTATAAGAACATTTAGATACATAATGAACAAATGTGGTAAATAAAATAAATAAATAAATAAATAAATAAATAATATCCTAAACATTTGGTACTAGCTTACCACTGTCCACTGAGGCACACTAAAGGATTGAGGCCCACAAGTTGAGAATGGCTGGTCTACTTGATGTTAAGGTGACATCACATGGTTTTGAAATTCAACAATGTTAATACAGCACAGAGAAATGCTTTGCAGGTGTTGTTCTGTTATTCTATCATGTCGGCAGGTCGAGGAGTTCAGTGAGTGCGTACATGGCATACTGGTGTGCAACCAGAAGTTCTGGTCGGTGTAAGGAGGTTATTATCACAAGGAAGTTCAAACTTATTTTATGAAGAGCCTCATCAGTCCTGATATAAACCACAGCACAAAGGTAGGCACAGGATTAAAAGGCCTTTTACATCCATTTTTGCCTCTTCGTCAGTTTTTTTTTATTGTTTTGCAAGGCGACCTTGAGTGCCCTGAAAGGCGCCTTATAAATAAAATGCATTTTTATTATTATTATTATTATTATTATTATTATTATTATTATTATTATTATGATTACGTAATAATAATAATACAAGATATATCTCTTTCACCACATGAAAGAAAAGCAATTTTCCAAAAATTATTGTGAGTATACTATGCTCAGATAAAATTATCACCTGAACAACATTAAACCAGGTTGTACCCAACATGTATCCCAATATGAAGTGAAACCCCCTGCATGCATTTCCTGTATTAAAATGTGTGTGTTTGTGTATGTGTGTGTGTGTGTGTGTGTGTGTGTGTGTGTGTGTGTGTGTGTGTATTAAGGTATTAATTCTGTTAGAGGCACAGGGAGGCTGGGTCTATCTCAGCCGACATTTGGCAAAGGAAGGTTACACCCTGAACAGCTCGCCAGACCATCACAGGGCCAACAAACACAAGCCATTCCTACTTACAATCTCACCTAGCAGCAATTTAGAGAAGCCAATTAACCTAATGTGCATGTCATTGGACTGTGGGAGAAAACCAGAGCACCCAGAGGAAAACCACACAAACACGGGGAGAACATGCAATTATTATTTTTTTTACATTTTTACATGGCATTTGGCAGATGCCTTTATACAGAGCAGCTTACATTAATCATTCTTTTTATAGAACTGAGCAACTGAGGGTTAAGGGCCTTGCTCAAGGGCCCAACAATGGAACTGTGACCTGAACCCCCAACATTCTGACCACTAACCCAGAGCCTTAACCACTGAGCCACTACTGTCCTATACTATACACTGAAACACACTTACTGGGCCCAGGAATCAAACCCAGGACCTTCTTGATGTGAGGCCAACGTGCTAACCACTACACCACCAAAAGTTTAAAGCTATAAAAGTTTAATGTTGTATTTGTGGGAGTAAACAAGCTGTCAGATCTGAAGCTCAAATAAAGCTAATTTTCCAGATAATGTATAGGAATAAACAAATGGTCTCAAAAGAGTAGTATGGCCGATGATATTTTCAAGAGCCAAGTCTGAATTGCATCTTTATGTAATATACCTGGGAAGGGAACGGATCTTTTTAAGCAGGGAAAACTACAGCTGTTCATATTAAAGACTGAATCAGTGTTTTGGAGACTGTTGTACATACCTCGAAGGATCTATTATCCATGTGTTTATAATGATGACTCACAGAAGTGTTTGTACCTCAAATAAGCTGAATGGCTAATACTACTGAAAACTAGAAGGATCTAGAACATGTACAGTAGTACTGTATATAATTTACCTATTGCTAACTAAACTCCAGTGGTGCAGCGGTTAGCACGTTAACCTCACAACAAGAAGTTCCTGGGTTTGAATCCCGGGCTCGTGGCATGTCTGTGTGGAGTTTGCATGTTCTCCCCGTGCTTGCGTGGGTTTCCTCCGGGTAATCCAGTTTCCTCCCACAGTCCAAAAACATGCACAGTAGGCAATTGGCTGTTCCAAATCACCCCTAGGTGTGAGTGTGATTGCGAATGGTGGAATGGACATTGATGGGCTCACTAAGTGTATTTCACATTACATAGCCTTCTGCACTGTCTCCATTGTTCCAGCTTAGACCGTCCATTGTTACCCAAATAACAAGCTGTGGGTGACTAAAGACATCAATGCACTCCTTAATGATAAAAAGAGGGCCTTCAGGGCTGGCAACAGAGAGATGGTGAGAAGGACCCAAGGTTTACTGAGAGTCAAGATCAGAGAGGAAAAGGACAACCACAGGATGAAGCAGGAGTGGAAACTCCAGCAGAACAACATGAGAGAGGTTTGGAGTGGTGTGAAGAATGTCACTGGTTTTAGGCCATCCAACAACAGAGGAGCCGAGGGCCAGGAGGACAAGGCCAACGAGCTGAATTTGTTTTTTCACACATTCAACACTGCGACTACTGTTGAGCCTGAAACCCCCTGCCACGCCACTCTCTCTCTCCTTCCCTCTCCTAATTGCACCTCTGCCTCCTGTGTGCCTTCCCCCACCTGTCAACTTTACCTATGACCAGGTTCAGAGACAACTGAAAAGACTCCACTCAGGCAAGGCAGCAGTACCGGATGGGTTGAGCCCCCATGTCCTTAAAGTAAAGTAATTTTTTTTTTTTACTATGTAAAGCTGCTTTGTGACAATGTCAATTGTAAAGCGCTATACAAATAAATAAAACTGAATTGAATTGAATTAAAGTGTGTGCCTGCCAGCTCTGGGGAGTCTTACATTACATGTGCATGATTAGTCTGATTCAGCACAGGGTTCCAGTACTGTGGAAGATGTCATGCTTTGCTCACGTGCACATGGGAAGAGATAATTTTGTATTGTGGGTTGGAATAAAGGCCATAAAAGGCCTGGGAGTGTATTTTTTTGGTCTAACAGAAACAAAGGCGTGTAATACCATTGGCATTGCAGGCCAATAAGCTGTCCCGCCCAGCACAACAGGTGCCTGGTAAAAGCTTAGACAGGCTGCTTTAACAAAAAGGTCACTGCTTTAACAAAAACCCTTGCGTTTGGCACCCTAGTGACTCACATAGTTTGTTCGCTAAGTAGGACTGGCATTTTACTTGTGAAACAATGGCTGATTTTGGTAAAATATTAGATCAGTCAGAGAGAATAATTCAATCTAGGACAGGTAGAGATAAATGGCCCTAGAAGCAAAAAAAAAAAAATAGAATAAGTGGGTAACCACTAAACAACAACAGGGGTTATTACATAGATCAGCTGAGGATAAACCAACTAAAAATCAATTAATACATATAAAAGGTTCAACTTCTAAAGTTAAGGAAACAGCAGAAAAAAAACTGGATAGCGGTGGGATGCCCTAAATGGAACACATGTAAAAGGCAGTTACAGGAATCAGAGAAGCAGGATGTGCAAATCAGAAACTTTGTTCCTCTTCTGATGTTCACCTTTGGGTATACGGGGTTTACCACGGATATACCTAAATCGTTCATATTCATATAATTCCTCCAATTATACTCATAACACGAATTGAGAAACAACCTAGCACTGCAATATTGAAAGAACTTGATAAGGATTCACCATCGGCATTTAGAACTGAGCCAGGCCCATATGATGAATGTTGGGCTGCTCTGAAGGTGTTAAAGAAGCAACAGGTTACCTTAACTGCCCCTTTACAACCTACACTTCCAATCACCATACAGGCAACTTTGTTAGCCATAACCAGAAGAGTACTTCAAACTAATGACAAGGATTTGGTTGTATCGAGCGCGCTGAATAAAATGTTGCAAATTAACGTTGATGACGTAGATCATAAGGCTTATGAAAGACTCATAGGGAGCTTTGCTGCAGGCGAGGGATATAGTTTTACCTCGCCTGCAGCAGAAACCAGACCCAAGCTCCACTCAACTCCACATGTGGATGACTATGAACCACTACACAATGTAACCAGACCAAAATTACAAACAGGATCAAAGCAATTGAAAGGTCATTCTAGCTCCAAATCCTCAGCTTCGTCATTACAGACACATACAGGCCACTTAGTCTCAGACACAGATGCCGATGGGGCTCATGGTCCTAATCACGTTTCCTCCTCAGAGGATAAGGGAAGGAATGATGCTGTCAGAACTGGTCTGAGTCAGCGCTACTACTTTAGACCGAGAAAAGATCAGGAAGGAAAGAGGAAACGTCACCATTAATTCAATCTGCAGGGTTAATTACACTGTATATATATTTATAAACTCTCTCCGACATACTCCCTCTTTTACATGAAGGAGGAGCAGCGAGGATGTAAATTATGTTAATGCCATTTTGCTTGCATCCCCAGATGCAGACACAGCATTGAAAGACACTCATTCTCTTCCTCAACATCTGAGCACATGTGGCTATAAAGTTAGTAAAAAGAAATTGCAAATGGCGCAAAATGGCTCGGCCACAGGTAACGTTTTTGGGGCACTTGATTAGTTCAGCTAACACAACACTTACAGCTTCACACAGAACATCGATCCTTAATCATCCCATATCTTTCCTTGGTCTCACAGCCGAAACTACATTTCAGACTATTCTACAGTCACCACCCCATTGCGCGCTCTCGTAAATAAAGCAAGGGCCACAAATCTGTCAGTCCCCTTATCTGGATACTTCAAGTTGAAGCTGGGTTTGTGCAGACAAAACAACGTGTGTCATCAGCCGCAGCACTCTCTGCTCCTGACTACACAGCACTGTTTCATGTATACGTTTCTGAAAAGGACAGACATGTTAATGCCATTCTTTATCAAAAAAAGGGGGAGGATGGAAGAGCCTCCAGAAATGTTTTGATGTAATATAGTTCAAAATTGGACAACAAAGAAACTGGCCATCCACAATGCACAAAACATTAGCAGTAGCAAAAGCACACATCATGTTTCATCCACTCACAGTGCACATAAATCATGGTATTACAGCATTTTTACAGTCAATTGCATTCACACTCTGAGTATGCAGACAAAACAAATTCAAAAACGCACTTGAACAACCACACATTACATACAGAGGCAAAGGTGTAAACATGGCAAGTGACATGCAAAATGGAGAATCACGTGATTGCACTGCACAAGTAATATGAGAGATGAAATTAAGACACTCTGCTTATGCTCCCAATGCCATTTTTGTCAATGCACCACACTGGAAAAGAAAGGGACTCTTCACTAGCACCGGTACTCCGATCAAACATCTGAAACACATGATTGAGTTAAATGATGCTGTAGACCTCCCACAAAAGGTGGCAGTACTGAAATGCAGCAAAAGCAGCAGGAGGATATGAAGGACCAGTAAGTAGACAGATGGCTAATAAACATTTCCAGCAAGTAGAAAAACACTTCGGTATTGTTCATAAGTTTGGCTCAGTAAATCATGGCCTAGTGGAGAGGGCAAACAGACAGTCCTTACTGGCAAAAATCATGCATTCATCAGGGATGAATTGGTTCGACACTCTTCCATTAGCGCTGATAGTGGTGCATTCGACAACAAACTCATCCACGTTTTCATCACATGAGCTTCTCACTGGCAGAAAGATGCCCACACTAACGATCAGTCCCCTAGAGCAGGATATCAGACCACCACAAGGTGAACAACTAAGTAACTATGTAAGAGCATTAACCACCCTAGCACAGTCTCGCACTCAATGCCTTGGATTCACCCAATGTAGGGGATTGGGTGTGGATCAAAACCTTTAAGGCTAAGAGATATAAGCCAAAGTGGACAGGACCATACCAGGTGAAGAAAGTCACCTCACATGCTGTGCAGGTTGATAAACCAACTGGTCTAAGCAATTGGCATCATTTGACACACTGCTCCCAAGCATGTCCTCCTCTGAGGACGCTGAGTAAAATAAGGCAAAATCTGGTTGAATTGAAAGAGTAATCCTTAAGGGGTCAGTGGAGGCTGGACAAAGGCTGACCTTATCTAAAATTTCCAGCCTCTATTCTCTCTTCCCCAACCCCATTCACATTCTTTCCACAGGAATTTACATTTTTACATTTATTAATATCTATATCATTTTATCTAGCTAAATTACTGTACATTTTACTCGATTTATCCTGTTTGGATATATTCATTATAAATAAACGTCAAGCGTTTCTTCAGTGTCACTATGTTTGCCAATCTAAACTGTTCCCTAAGGGGGATTTTATGTACCCTGCTGTTATTAGGATTAATAATAATTAATGATAGTTACTTCTTTGTTGTGGTTCTCTGACCCTGTTGTGGTTGTAACAAATTCTACCAAATTGACTAATCAAACACATTCAAGGGTTAATATCAAGCGATCTAGAGCAATTGGGCATGGCAGCGAATATGCAGTTTCTGGAATCACTTCACAATTAGACACTACCTCGATTATATCCTGGCAAACCAGGATGGCTGTTGATTTTCTCTTAGCTGAAAAAAAGGGTTACTGTCATTATTTTGGAGACCAGTGTTGTTCGTTTCTCCTCAATAATACTGCCCCTGATGGTTCGGTCCAGTATGTCTTGAATGGACTTGAGGCTTTAGTTGGCGAATTGAAGGAACATACAGGGGTTTAGAGACTTGCTGGACCAATGGTTTGGAAAATGGAAACATTATATTGTAGCTGCTTTTAGTGCCCTTGTAACAGTTTTAGCCATTTTTGCTTTTTGCAGCTGTTGCTGTATTCCCTTTCTGCAGTCTATGATTGAAAGATACATTGCAGCAGCTGTTACTAAACAAACCTTAACAGAAAATAGAATGTTATTACAATTGGCTGAGACTCGTTGTCACCTGATCAAATTGACACCGAAGACAGGCTTATTTAGGTGGTTTTATTATTAATTTTTGTATTAGGACTGTGCTATATTGCTATGAGTTGTTGTGGTTGAGATAAGGGTTAGAAGCTCCAGACAGGATCAAGCAAAATGTTGCTGAGATGTTCTGTACAATTGAAGATGCTCTCACATGATGGTTTAGCTTGCATTATATCAAGGATTGTATGTGTTTTTAGTTTGGATTGAGTTGTCTTGATCATACATTTATAATATTAACCTTAGGCTATCACTACTTCATTTATGGTGTGATGTTTAGTCTATTGATACACATGTTCTCATGTGAATTTTGGCTAACTGTGCAACGAAATTCCACGCTTACAGTAATATATTGTTGTTTACACTATAGAATGGTGTAAAAAAGGGTGAATGTTAACATTTATATTCTTTTATTCACAATTTGAAGTATTTTCTCTTTTTTTTCTGTTTGCATGTTGCGTTTGTGTAACCTGTGTAACCTGACCTTGATGGTTTCCACTTCCTGTCTTTGTCTGTTTTCCCTCCGTTTTGTGCCCACCACACATGACCTTAATTACCTAATTATTTGGTTGTCTATTTATATCCTGCCTTCCTTTGCCTTGTTGCCAGTTTGTTCTAATCTGTTCTGTGAGTAGTCTCAGTCAACTCTGTGGATTTATTTTGAACTTACCTGATTTAAGTTTGTTTTTGTTTTTTTGTCTGCGCTGTTTTTCGGTTTGGAAATTTTGGACATTGATATTGCCTGCCATTTTGGTACGTTTGCCCTTCTACTGTTGCTACCCATGTTTTGACCTCTGCCTCAATTCAGACCTTGCTATTGCTGTGTGCCTTGAAAGACTTTGCCTGACTCCCTTGTGAGAAATAAAAACCCTGAACCTCAACTTTTGCTGTCCTTACCACCTCTGACAGTTTGAACTGAGCAACAAGGACTCAGCGGATCCCAGCAGGGTGCGGGAGATTCTCACTAGACAAAATGAGTTGCTGGGAAAACATGAGTCAGTTTGCCAATGTAAGCCGCTCCATGGAAGCTTT
The DNA here is from genome assembly GCA_039654325.1 of Tandanus tandanus. NCBI lineage: Eukaryota > Metazoa > Chordata > Actinopteri > Siluriformes > Plotosidae > Tandanus > Tandanus tandanus. The sequence continues at coordinate 33,640,020 of JBCNYH010000024.1, forward strand.
CAATGCCACTCTGAACAACATCGCCTCCCAACTACAACAGGTTTAGCTTGCACTAAGCCCAAGCCAGCAGCCGTCAAGCCCCCCCCTTAGTATTCACAAGAAGTCACCCAGCCAAGCAGTTCCACTCAACCAGCCCGAGAGCCTCACATGCCTCCACCGGAAGTCTACAGTGGCGAACCAGGAACCTGCAGGTCCTTACTCTCACAATGTTCATTGGTTTTTGAACTTAAGCCCAGCACCTTTCCCACCAATTGAGCCCAGATAGCTTATGTCATCACATTGCTATCTGGTCGGGCACGAGAGTGGGGAACAGCTGTGTGGGACGTTTTGGCCCCATTCTGCAACAGCTACCAGACGTTCTGTGAGGAGATGAGAAGGGTATTTAATCATTCCCTGCAGGGGAAGGAGGCTGCTAAGGAGCTGCTGAGAATACAACCGGGGGGATGTTCTGTCTCAGACTATGCCATCGAATTTTGCACCTTGGCTACTACCACGAGCTGGAATACCGAGGCCCAGTGTGACATATTTTTTCATGGGCTTTCTGAGGCCATTAAGGATGAGTTGACCACCCATGACTTGCCCACAGTTTTCCAGGAATTAGTGGACCTGGCCATCCGCATTAATCGACGTCTAAACAGCACCACCAGGAGCGCAATGCTGGGTCCCATAAACAGCCCAGGGAGCCCATGTCTTCTCACTGGCCTGTTACCACTCCACACCCCTATCGTGTGTCAATCTCCACCCACCAGTGGTCCTGAACCTATGCGGATCAGTCGCACCCACTTGTCCCCCGCATAGAGACGGAGGAGGATCAGCACCAACTCCTGCCTATACTGCGGCCAGCCAGGTCACTTTGTCTCCACATGCCCAGCAAAAGCCACCACTCACCCATAAATTGTGGATTACAGGTGAGCGTCACCCCTCTTTCTCATTCCCAACAACCCGCACCCTGTTACCAGTGGTCTTAATTTCACAGAATCAGAGAAACACAGTTTCTGTGCTCATAGACTCTGGAGCCAAAGGAAATTTCATCAATGCAGGACTCGCTATTAAATTCTGCATTCCGGTTAGACCCTTGAATATGCCCATAACTGACAATGCCTTAACTGAGGTGAAACTGGCTCAGATCACCCACAGCACCGTCTCAGTGAGTCACTTCATATCTGGCAACCACTGGGAGGACCTGATTCTTCATCTGATTGACTCTCCCCAGGTTTCAGTTGTATTAGCCCATCCCTGGCTGGCCCAGCACAATCCACATATTGACTGGTGTGGGACAAGTTCTACAGAGACTGCTGGATAATCAACTGTTTGTCAAGGCAGAGAAATGTGAGTTTCACCAAAACACTATCTCATTTCTTGGATTTGTCATCACAGCAGGGGGCATTCAGATGGATCAGCAGAAGGTCAAGGCTGTTTTGGACTGGCCCCAACCCACTTCCTTTCAGGACGTACAGCGTGTTTGCTAATTTTTATCAGCGATTCAACCGTAATTTCAGCACATTGGCTGCTCCTCTCACTAACCTTACCTAACCTAAACCTAAACAGGAGTTCTGCAGGAATCCAGCTGCTGCCATGGCATTTGCTGAAATAAAGACACATTTTACCTCAGCTCCAATCCTTATCCAGCCTGATACTGGCCTTCAATTCGTCGTGGAGACAGACGCCACAGATGTGGGAGTGGGCGATGTGTTGTTCCAACGCTCAGTTAAGGATGGCAAGCTACATCCATGTGCCTTCTACTCACACAGACTAACACCTAGCACCAACACCCCTTTTTTGGTTTAGACAGACCACAAGAACTTGGAATATGTCAAGACCGCTAAACGCCTCAACTCTTGTCAGGCCCGGTGGGCACTCTTCTTTATCTGGTTCAACTTCACTGTCTCTTTTCGCCCTGGCTCCAGGAACAGGAAGCCGGATGCCCTCTCCTGTCTATTCTTGACATCTGATGAGGTTGAGAGGTTACCACAATTCTCCCCAAGCGATGCCTGGTGGCAGCTGCACATTGGGGCATCAAGATCAAGATCAGCCCAGCAGGATGAGTCAGGTCCTAGTACATGTCCTCCTAACCTCTTGTTTGTGCCTCAGTCTGTCCGCTTCCAGGTACTCCAATGGGGACATGCTTCAAGGCTCTTGTCATCCCGGAATCTGACACACCGCAGCCTTCATCAGCTGGAGATTCTGGTGGCCATCTTTGAAGACTGATGTCTGCTGCTTTGTGCTTGTGCCTGTCAAGTCTTTGCACAGGGTCCCCAAAAGACCCTGGTCTCACATAGCCTTAGACTTTGTGACCGGCCTCCCTCAATCTGATGGTAACACTACCATTTTAACTATTGTGGATTGTTTTTCCAAGTCTGTTCACCTTGTACCTCTTCCCAAACTGCCTTCAGCTAAGGAGACTGCCAACCTTATGTTCCACCATGTTTTCAAGCTCCATGGATTGCCACTAGAGATGGTATCAGATAGGGGCCCGCAATTCACTGTTTACAGTGGAAATGTGGAGTTGCTCACCTCGATTGGGGATGTTGACAGGAGGTGGAAGGAATACATAGAGGATCTTCTCAATCCCACCAACACACCCTCTGTGGAAGAGGAAAAGCTTGGGGATTCTGGAGAGGGTCTGTCACTGGGGCTGAGGTCGCCGAGGTAGTAAAAAAAGCTCCTAGGTGGCCGAGCTCCGGATTTGGATGAGATCCACCATGAATACCTCAGGGCTCTGGATGTTGTAGGACTGTCTTGGATGACACATCTCTGCAACATTCGTGGTCATCGGTGGCCATACCTCTGGATTGGCAAACTGGGTGGTAGTTCCCCTTTTTAAAAAAGGGGACAGGAAGTTGTGTTCCAACTATCATGGAATCACACCTCTCAGCCTACCCAGGAAAGTCTATGCAGGAGTACTGGAGAGGAAGATCTGACTGATGGTCGAACCTAGGATTCAGGAGGAACAATGTGGTTTTTGTTCTGGCCGTAGCACTCTCAACCAGCTCTACACACTCTACAAGTTTCTGGAGGGGCATGGGAGTTTTCCCAAACTGTCCATATGTGCTTTGTGGACTTGGAGAAGGCTTTCGACCATGTTCCTTGGGCTATCTTGTGGGGTGTGCTCTGGGAATATGGTGTACCAAACCCATTTCTATTGGCCATTCGATCTCTGTATTGCCAGAGTTTGTCTCTTGGCTGGGCTTAGAACGCCTTGGTGTCTCCCCGGAAGAGCTTGAGGAAGTGGATGGAGAGTGGGACGTCTAGACCTCAGTGCAATGGCTGCTGCTCCCACGCCCCAATCCCAGAACAAGTGGGAAAAGATGAAGATGAAGATGAAGATAAAAACACATAGACAGTTGAAAACCTGGAAATGCCTCAGAGAGGATAAAGACTTGGAACCGTCTGGTCACTGGAGAGGGTGGATCGGCCACATGCAATATCACATGTATTGTAATTATTCAGATTTATTTAATTAAATTACTTATTTGAGAACTGATCGAATCCGCTTGGTCTTTCACACATCAATGAACACCAAGAACCGATGAGGCCCAGAAAAGCTGGTTCCTTGCAATATATATATATATATATATATATATATATATATATATATTTTTTTTTTTTCTTATTTGAGGCTTTTATATTTATCTTATTCTTTAATTGGTATGGAGCAACTGTGTGCACACAATTTCCTCCGGGATCAATAAAGTATTCTGATTCTGATTCTGATTTGGACTGTGGGTGGAAACTGGAACATGCCACCTCCACACAAAAACGCCCTCGCCAAGCCCATAACTCGAACTCAGGACCTTATTGCTGTGAGGCGAACATGCTAACCACTACGTGACTGTGCCTCCCATCTTGAAATAATGAGTGTATTTGAAAAAAAATTTCCATTACCATATTTGTAATTGTCCCTTAAATTTTGTACAATTATATGTGCCGATTAAACTTTGAGATTCTAATGAAAATGTGTTTTTGTAACCAAAGAATTCTTTGTGACTTTTATTTGTGATTGCAAACATTGTACACTGGTCACTGTTCACTGTAAACCCAGTTTAATTACGCTCCTTGACTCTTCCATGGTAACAGTGTAAAAGGTGAACATGCATATGTTACATTGCTTATGTTTATCTTTTACACCAGCTTATTGCTCAGTCTTCACACCTGAACATTACTAGCTGTTATGCAATACTGGTGTTTGAGCAACACTGGTAATCCATAGCTGCTTGGTGTTTAAGTGAAGCAACTCAATTATGTAGAGCATGTTTAGTATTAGTCTGAATCCAGTGGAGCTGGTGTCTTTCATCCGCGTGATGAAACATCAACTCCAGAAGAGATTCTGAGCTGAAAAGCAACTTTCGCATTTTGGTTTCTTTGTGACCTGTGTTTTGTGCTGACGTATGTGTATATAAATAGGTGATTTAGTGAAAATAATGTTGAATACGTTATGTCAGTGGAAAAGCTTTCTTAGAGGGATTTGTACTTGCACTGTTTTGCAAATCTGTGCATGCAAAGGAAGGCTTTTGTATGCGCTGTGCAAATTATATGCACATGCTGTACATGTTAGGCTTTTATTTTGAAATAAATTAATTAAAATAACTAAATAAAATAAAAATAACAAATAATTTCTTCTATATATATTATATTATTAATATATTATATAAAATTTGTTGGACCACCTTTAGCCTTTATTACAGCATGTAATCAGCAACATGATGTGGCAATCAAATGATGTCAGCTGACCACCTGAATGTACTGTAGTTCACAGGGAGCATTTTTACACAACTGGTACAACTGGTACCACAGAGTCCTGACCTTAACCCTACTGAAAGTCTTGTGCTTGTGTGTTTGAGAATTAAAAAAAAAAATGTTACATTTTACCCCATCATAAATATAAGATGTCGGTGAAAAATGAACTCAAATTTAGATGGACCTTTATATATATTATGCTTAAGCCAAACCTTGTCTGGGTTGTTTCCTTTTTTACCCCCTCCACTTGCAGTTGTAGTTCAAACAAGCCTTCCTTGGTGGATCTGTTCCATTCTCCCATCGTTCACATACTCTTTTTCAAGTCAAATGCCTCCAGTGTCATTCTCTGTTATTGGGCTATTTGACAAAACTGAAATGTCTGCCTTTTTTAAACAAAGTGAAAAATATGGGTGTCCTTGCTTAAAGTTTAATTCATGTTACTTATCTGTGGTTTTACCAGTCAGGCAGATACTGAATGAAACTGAGAGAGAGAGAGAGAGAGAGAGAGAGAGAGAGAGAGAGCCAGAGAAAAACTGCACTGAGCCCTGAAAAGATTTTTAGTTTCTGGTCAGGCAGGTTAGTTCAGATGTCTGAGAGCACTTAAACAACATCAATATCCCTGTTTGTGGAGCTGAAAGACTTACATTGCCACACCCTTCCTCTTTACTAAAAGCACTAAGCTGACCTGAGATCAGCTTCTCTCTCTCTCGAAGCATGGAATTTACAAGGTGGTGTAAACAAGATGAATTTGAATGCTGTCTTGTGTTCCCTGCATTCAAATCCCCCACATTTGATGTGCGCTGCGTGACTAAGCAAATGTGTAATACTAAACCAGCTCATCTGCAATAGTGCTCACCTGTTCTCATTCGAATTTTTAAAATCTTTTATTTTAACCATAAAATCTCCTCAGGTAATAAATGTCCATAATGTAACATGTACAATAAAAAAACGAAAAAAAAAAACTAATGTTTACGTTATAGGCTTGCAGTATTTTTCTCAAGTCAGTAAGCATTTCATTTTTCATTCTGCTTAAATTCTTTTATTGTATATTAATTGGCAGAATTAATATTCTGACTCTGAGAACTCGTGTTATATGTCACCGAGGTATAGTGACTTTTTTTTTTACAGGTTTTTGCTGGCACCTTTGTTAAATCCTTATGCGACTCTTGCGTAACTCTTTAGGGATGTGCACGAGAGACATCAAAAGCCTCCTGGTTTTATTCACTTTACCTACAGAGAGCTTTGGATTACACAAGTCAGATATTTCAAATAGCATTGATTGACTGGCAGGCTTCATGCCTCATATTGAATGGACAGTCCTTCCAAATGCTTATCCACCAACTTCGTTATCAGCTTATTGCTGTCCAACCACGTATAATGGCACCATTATGATAAGGGTTAAACATTGACAAGGATGAACTAGTGTGGGTTGTGCAAGGTGCGGACACTGAAAGGAGTGAGATAATGTGTGTTGAGTGTGGTATAATGGCTGAGTTTCATTTGGAACTGTGTGTAGGAATAAGCTTTGAAGGGCAACCACACAGTCATCGCCAATCCACAGCTGGATATTTTTTAATAAGTTTCCCAATAATGGATATATTTCAGGAGGGTCTTACTGTCTTGAAATAAAAAGAAGTGTATGTAGTAGTAGGACTCTTACAGTCTTTATTCCCAGTTGGGTGAAACCCTGAAGGGGTTACGTCTCAGTTCTGTCCATCTGTCCCAGACAAATTTAAATCCACTCCTCCAAAACCTTTTCTCAGAGTGTCTTTTAACTTGGCGGACATGTTGAACACATGCTAAGGGTACTCATATTATCATAAAATGGTGATGGGTAATTTTTTACCAAAGTTATCACTTTGACATTGACATTGACTTCTTTTTGAACATCTCATAAAACCTGCTCTAAAACTATCACAGTATCCTCAGTATTAACTAAGCACTGAAGGAATGGAGGCTGCCATAGTGTATTTTAGGGGAGGAGTCCAGAGGAAGTTTGGAGGGAGGGGGCTGTGAAATTTTTATAATACCCGGATACAATAATGCTGAGAATCACTGGAGTAAGAAACTTAACTGGGTAAAAAAAAAATAATTAATGGGTCGATGGGTAATAGATGCGCAAGAAAAATGTGTCTTTAGTCTGCATTTTTTTAAAAAGTCAACAAAAGACTAACCCTGAAACTGTGACTCTGTAACTACCCTGTTTGGTATTAACATTTATTCAGTATTTGAATGGGATCGATGATGGGATCTTTCTTTTTTTGTGCTTTAAGGCTACAATGAAGGCACTTATTAAGTATTTTGTCTCTCTTGAGCCTGCCTGGTGTATTTATGCATTCGAAATCACAGTGAACTTTGAACCCATTTCTGATATTGATGTTGTGAAGCAGCAGTATATGGTCGCCCTTTATTCACCCTGTCCACCTCACTTCCATGTTAACACCGGTGCTTTTTTATACCTCAACGGCTTTTCATATGAATCCCGAATCCTCCCACACCTTTATTAAACGCAATGCACGTTCCAGGCAATTACAGTGACTGCTGTGTAAGCTATGCCATTCAACCAATGTGATCCTGATTTTTACTCATACAGATGACACCTATTTCGATGTCTGCTACTTTTATCCAGGCTACACCTTCATCAGGCGCAGTGTGTCATTCACAGGGAGTAAAGTGCATTCAGCTGTTTATAACAGTAAAAGGTATTGGTCATTTGGAAAGAGACTAGTTCAGGTTCAGTGTCAATGAAAAGGCTGTAGGTTTTGTCTGAAGAGCAGGTATTACCTGCATTTGTTCTAGTTTGATGCCTTGAGGAACCAGTTTAAGAAGCTTTTAAATTTGAAATAATGCCATATGACTGGGTGAAACGGATAATGCCAAGGGCATAGAAGAAAGTCTTAGTCAACAGCAACAGCAAAAAAAACCCAACACTTTGTTTCATAGTAAAATTTTAAGATATATGGCTCTGGGTGAGTGTGAAGATACAAGGTCTGCTTGGTAAGGCTTGAAGACAGGACGCAAGGGATGAAAAGTGGTGAGGGGATAAATGGTTTAGAAGGGATGGAGAGGATGAGTGTCCTTATGCTGCCACCTTCCCACTCTAACCATGGCAAACATTTGCCAAGGCAAACCACTTGCACTATAACCCTACAGATGACCCTCACAACCCCATACACACACACTGCCAGCCCTGTTCTAGCTGTACCAGCCTGCACATAGCTCCCTTCTTTTTTCTCCCTCAGGATTTGACTGGTCTTTACTACAATTATCTCTGTCTCCCCCCACCCCCACCCCTCCCTCTCTCCCTCTCTGGTGAAAACCAAACATTGTCCAAGCTTCAAACCATGATGGCCTTCTCACATTCTGAGTATTTTAAATTTTTTTCTTACTTACAAACACAAACAATAATTAATGGAAAAAGTCAGTATTTGTTGTGATGACCTTTTCTTTGCTTTTTTAAAAATAGCATTCTTATTTGGAATGTGTGTCAGTTTATGTGGTAATGAGCTGGTAAATTTTACTGAGCATTTTGCAGAATCAGCCACAGATCTTCTGGAGGTTTTGACTGTCGCACTTGCTTCTTATTTCGGCTACCTGTTTAAAAAATGAAAACCACCGCGAAATAAAGTCATTTGTACAGTATGGTAAGTTGGATGGGTGGGGCTGATTTCAGACATGTGTGTGTGCATGTGTGTAGCAGGAACTTAAGAGTCTGTTGTGAATTTGCATGTTTCTCCTTACATTGAAAACACCAGTGTCTTCACTCCCATACCATAATGACCCCAAGGTACTGGTGGATGAGAATGCTCTGATACTCAGGGGTGAAAACCTGTTCAACCTGCTCTAGTCTGCATGGGACACATGTTTGCAATAGGGGATAATAATAGAGAACAATAAGGGAGTTCACCTTTCTCCATATTATCATCCCCCTTCCCTTCGTTTTCAGTAATCAAACACCTCCTTCTCCCAAATGGCACGTCACACCCATAACGCCAAGTAACCCAAAAGTGAGATTCCATCCAGTTCAATTCAGTACTTGACTAAACCTTTCTGTGTTTTTCTTTGGATATCAACAGTGTTGAAAAAGTGTTATCACTTAACTATTATGAAACAGTTATCACTTAACTATTATGAAATTTCAGTATGCATATTTTTTTCTGTCTTAAGCTTCTTAACTTAACAAACTAGTGTTGGGTGTCCATACCCATACTTTTAAGCATTCTTTGTCTAACAGATTATATTATTTCTTTATATTTTACTCTCTTATATTACTCATTTATCTCTTATTTCTTATGGAATTGAGGATCTGGTTATATTTAAGCTATACCGTTGCTTAATTAGCAAGATATCTAACTGCTAAATGGCTGCTTTTCCCATTCCGTCATTTCAACCTTTAAAGGTGCCAATTTACTAGTTAATTGCCTGTGTTTTATCTTTCATTCTCAGATCATTTTGGCTGAAAACAAATGTTTCCTGTTGAAACCATCCCAGCTCAAGGGTTTAGTGCCTCCTTTTTACTTTGTTTTGGTTCTGTGTTTGTTTATAATAACAATAACAAGACCGCATGACGGTAGGAACGACCTTGTACATGAGCGATAAATTAATAGTGAAATACCGATTTGTAAAACTGAAAAAGTTCGAGATAAAGTGTTTGGAAACAGAAGAAGGCATACGATTTTATGAAAGATTAAAAAAAAGATAATGTTTGCTAATATTATTTATACTCGCATACAGGAGTACGCAAACGGTTTCAGAAAGACATTCTGGCCAATTAAATTTTATTTCCAAGTGATAACCCTGTATTTCATGTTTATTTAATGTGCCTGGTAAGTGAATGGGCCCCTTTAAACATTAACTGAGATTACCACCCTCACACCTTCCTATCTGTTTCTTGCTAAACTGCAGCTTCAGCACCTGCTCTGGCATTCCAACAAGCAGCAAAAACACGTATGATGCCCATCAAAATCTAGCTAGCCTAAATAACCAAGAATTTACATGATTACACAAAACAACAAATATATCAGGAAACATATAGTTTACTTTTTTAATTATCATCTTTGGATTTTACTGAGAAGAAAAGTTAGCTCTAACATTCACAGACAACACTTGGCTATCTGTCAGTAGGCTACTCCATCTGATAGCAAATGGGTAATTCCGTGACAAATCACCAGAAGGCTCCCGACTGACTATCTCAGGTTTTCTTAATAATTTTTTTTTGATGTCCTTCTAACTAATAACTATTGTGCAAAGTTTTAGGCCAATATCCCCAATAGTTTTGTTTAATATATGATTTTTTTTTTTAAATATATGAGACATGTTATAGTACATCAGGAAATATATCAGGAAAACATGTTATATCTATAGAAAAAAGTATAATTTCTCATATATAGGCCCCTAAAAATGGAAACAAGCTTATCGGGCCTGCAATTTAAATGCTTATTGCAAAAATCTGACAGGGTGTACCAGAAAACAAATTAGATCAGTGAAAAGAGAGAGGTCTAATTGATATATGTACAAAATATGAATTTGGTGCTCTGAAGGAAACTATTTTATTCAAGCTGTTGAATGTAGAAGGTTTTATGACATTCGAAAATGTAATTCACCAGGCTACATAGAACAGTTCAAAATTTATTAGCCACTAAACTTTGGATGTTTCATTGTAACAATCGTTTTTGCATTAAATATGGGGCCGCGCCCCCTTTTTGTATTCTCAATATCTCTACTACTTTGGGATTTAGATTAAAACCTAAAATTTTGCACAGTAGTTATTAGTTACAAGGACATCAAAATAAAAAATTATGAAGAAAATCTGAGACGGCCAGTCGGGTGCTTTCTCTGAAATCTCGTGATGTGGCACGGAATTACCCAAATAATGATGGCGAACTCAGATTTTGTACATAGTATCGGCAACAGATTTAATTGGTGAAAAAGGTCAACAAAAGTTTTACCTCTCATCTCCTAATAGGTATTTGAAAAACCTGTTGAGACCAGAGATGGTAGAGGAATAAGTATGTATGTGCATTTGATAAGACTCAAAATTAGACAGTGGAAGAGTAGCCCTACAGAGGTGAGGAGAATGATAGGGTCAATGAATTGCTGAGGATTATATAAGAACACATCCGAGTAATGAAACCCATTACAGTCCCACCATCAAAAATTAAATGTAACCTACAGACAGCAGGACAGGTTACGGGGCTATAGACCACATGCTTCCTTACAACCCTAGTGGGATTAATGAAATGAGTGAATGAGAACATGAAGCTCTTTAGCATTCTTAATAGGTTAGTGATATGTGACTCAGAGCCAATAGGTGATGTATGAAAGGAAAGGGGAGAGAATGCCAGCAAGGGTGTGCCAATGTTTGAGGATGAGAGTTTTCCCTGGCGAGGCCTGGCTATGGTTATGGTTAAGGTGTGAATCTGTCCTGCTGTTGGTTTGTGTGTGCATGTGTGAGTGAAATCATCTACCTCTGAGATTATGGCCTTTATGTCATGTGACTGCTTATGTGAACACCTGGCATTAATGGCTATACTCCTAAGATTATTTTGGAAAAATATAAATTGAATGTGAAATGTGCACTGTGCATCTCAAAACCGGTCGAACAGGGTTTGCTGAGATGACAAAGTCATAAGATCAACTGCGTAAGACAGTTTGGAGTGTCATAGCTGCTGTAATACCTTGTATACCATTTATAATTGTTTGTTTCCTTTTGTGAGCATTCTACACTTTATCTGGACATTAGGACATTTATGATGATTTAGTATGTACAACATGGGAGTGTCAATATCTGTTTGGCTTGTTATCTTAGAATAATACACATCATCCACTCTGCAAATTTTGGAGAATTCCTGAATCAATTAAACATGTAAAACTGACCCCCCCCCAAAAAACCTCATTTTAGTTTGCTTTCTTATGTTCCTGTGTAGTATATATTAAAACAATGATTAAAATTGATTAAAGCAAAAATGATTAAAGCAAAATTGGTGGATATTGCTTAAAAGTTCCATTAAAGTTTTGTCTCGGGTACTATACACAGATATCCACCTTGCCTTTGGTGAATGATTATTTACGCATAACTGAGCAGCTCCTGTTGTATAAGTCATACATATATACAGTGTGCTTATCTCAGTTGTCTATCAGGCCCTTGCTATGTATATATTACTACCATATACAGCATCAGTCAAAAGTTTGAACACACCTACTCGTTGATTGCAATATATATAAACTCGTTGATTATTTTCGGGTTTTAACGGTTATGGTAGGCTGTAAATGCTTATGTATGCTGTGTAAGTCATGCCTTACCCTATGTACTGTATGATGACAAAGTAAAATCTCTTTTGCACCATTCTCTATAGACTTTATAGGCTGTTGTGTGTTAATAATCCCAATAGATCAGTAGTAGTAGATCCCAATAGCAGTTTTTTTTAAATACTCAAGACAGCCAATCTGCAATGAGCAACCATGCCACAGCCTTTCTGCCCCCCTCCCCATTTCATATGACAGGTGGTTGGCATCATGTGCTTCCTCCAGGCACCAGTGGCATCATTTTAAACTTTGACTCATGCAGTGTCACAGGGAGACATAATGCACCTAAGAGGAGAGTACCAACCTCACCCATCTGCATTCAGGAGCGCACAGAAGCCTGTGATTGGGAAGTGTCAGTGTGATTTACAGACACACAAACAGATATATAAACACTCACATAGACAGAGTTCCTCAGCAGTCTTGCTTGCATATGAAGAGTGGTGTAAATGTATATGGCTAGCAAAAGCAATGTCATAGTTTTGAAAGAAGCACTGTTATGCGATGGATATTCATATTTACAATGTAAAAACACACACCGACATGCATTTCTTCCTGGCTTTTTCTTTTGGTTCCCTGTAAACAACCAGTGCGGGTATGCTGAGGGGTCTTCTTTACAGCAGTGTTGCGGGATGCCTGTGGTAAGAGTTTCCTTTTCTGTCTGCAGTAATTGCTGACTAAAGTAGAAAAGGATAGTGGTGTCTTGTAGTTGAAATAACGTTGGGTTTATCTGTAGTGAGTTCGGTACAGTAACCTGACACCACTTCTACACTTTAGTGTGACTAAGATAAAATCTAAAGGTTAATCTGGCATATACTGTGGACATGTTACTGAGCAAAGGTTATCGTGATAGAGGTAGGATTACTGAAGCTACACTCTGAGAATCTGTGGCTTTCAGTCATCCAGGTCATGATGCAGTTTGTAATAGTAAGACTTCTGCTCAGTTCCTCCTGTATGTTTCAGCAATCAGTTTTACTGCTTTAAACCACGTGAGACTAGGCATAAGTTGCTGGGTTACACCTAGGGCTGGGCAATATGACCTATAACTTATATCGCAGTATATCGATATTTATTGCAAGTTATATAGTGATCAGCCATAAAATTAAAACATTATGAGCACTGACAGGGAAGTGGATGACTTGATTTATCTTGTTACAGTGGCACCTGCCAAGGAGTGGGATGTATTAGACGGAAAGTAAACAGTCAGTTCTCGAAATTGATGTGTTGGAAGGAGGAAAATTGGGCAAGTAGAAGAATCTGAGTGACTGACAAAGGCCACAGTGTGATGGCTAAATGACTGGGTCTAATCATCTCCAAAACGGCAGGTCATCTGAGGTGTTTCTGGTATGCAGTGTTAAATACCTACCAATGGTGGTCCATGAAAGGACGAACAGTGAACTGGCAAGAGTGGCATGGGTGCCCAAGGCTCAGTGATACGTGAGGGGAGTGAAGGCTAGTACATCTGGTGTGATCCCACAGAAGAACTACTGTAGTACCAACTGCTGGAACTAGTGGCTATGATAGAAAAAAGTCAGAACATACAGTTCATTATGTTTGAGACAAAAGAACATGGCAGATATAACATTATTAGAATATTTAATAAGAGTTCTGTGTATCATGTTACACTATACAGACTCTTTATTGATGTATTCATGGTAAAAAAAAACACTGTAGCTACCTGTTCATTTTGAAAGGAAAGCTGTTATTTCTGTTAAATCCCGATACTCACAATATTCAGGTCCAAAGTGATCACTGTGTTACTGTTTTGGTTTGGAACAGGGCAGTGTTTTGCTGTTGATCACAATAAATCAACTTGGGATCTTAGAACTCATTTAGGTTCGTGTGTGTGTCTCTCCCCCCTGCTCATATGTGAAGATAAGTAGGATTGCTGTTAGGATAGCAAAAACATTTTGAGTGAGATTGGCACTTTTTGTCCTGTAGTAGGCTTCACTTTCACTCTTTCTCACACATGACCTGCATTCTGATACATTCCACTCTCAACAGCAGAAAACATCACTGACATTCAATATTCAACAACTTTATACACTGTTTACATGTACACCGATCAGCCATAACTCTAAAACCACTGAGACGTAAAGTGATTAGCACTGATGATTTCATTACAGTGGCATCTCTCGTGTGGTGGAGCATATTAGGCAGCAAGTGAACAGTCAGTTCTCGAAGTTGATGTGTTAAAAGTAGAAAATGAGCATTATAAGCGTCTGAATGACTTTGAGAAGGGCCACGTAATCATGGCTGCAGTGGTAAGTGATATCAAAAGTGGTACAAGGAAGGACAAACGGTGAACCAGGAACAGATTCACAGGTACCTAGGAATCACTGATGTGCATGCTTGACCCCTGTCCTCCAATGAAAGTGCCTACAATGGGCATGTGAGCAACAAATCAGGACCAGGAGCAATGAGAAGGTGGACTGATGTGATGGAAAGCTGAGTGCATGTGCTTCTCTTTCGTGGGGAAAAGGTGGTGAACATCACTTTTCCTATATTTGGCTTGTCAAGGATTGTTAGTGCAATATCTTTGGAAGGAAAAACATCAGATCACCAAATTTGGTATTTGCTCCCCCTCAGGGGCATATATGGTAGGATTGTATATGGATCACCTTGACCTTGGTCACTACTTCTATATTTGGCTTTTCAAGCTTAGAAAGAAAATGTCATAGGATCTTCAACTTTTGTGGATGGGTTCCCCTCAGGAAGTTCTCGGTTCAGATTGCATATTAGTGCCCTTGACCTTGTTTTAAGGTCACAGCAGTCAAGTTAGAGAATTCGTCTATATCTAGCTTGTCAAGGCTTGTTAGTGCAATAATGTTAAAAGGAAATGACACAGGATCACCAGATTTGTTGTATGGGTTGCCTTCAGGAAGGTCTTGGATGGGATTGTATATGGGTGACTTTTACCTTGTTCCAGGGTCACAGCAGTCAACTTAGAGAATCTTTCTATATTGGGTGCTGCAGTGTTCGTCCCACTAAATTTTGAACTAAATGAAATCACTAAACTTTGGATGGTTTCAAAATTGGGGAAATGCTGTCTCATGAGGGTGTCTAAAAGTTAGCAAGGCATCAAGAGCTGTATAAAATGAATGTGTTCTTATTTCAAAATGTCTTCTAACATACACAGACACAAACAATCATTCACACCTACAGGCAATTTAGGGTAGTCAGCTGACCTATTGTGCATGAGCCCAGAACCTTCTTGTGGTGTAAAATTACCTGTAAACATCTTGTTTTAGCTTGCTTCTTATGTTCCCATGTAGTATATACTAAAAGTATGGAACAAGTATGGTACAAGTATGCACCTCTTGCTTAGTGGATGTTGCTGTATTGAACAGTCGCCTCGACGTACCTTTATTGGGGACCATTTCTTCGACATCCACCTCACCTTCTGCAAAAAATTGTAAATTCTAAAACTATAACTCTACCTAGTCCCTGATGTACTCATATTTTGCTAACAGAACAAGAGCAGTTGATTTGATTGGTTATCTTGTGACTATACCTGTTAATAAAGCATTAATATCATGATGGATAAATACCACCATTTTGTTGATGCACAGGAAAACACTATATATTGTTCATACCCATATGCCAGCACCATGGTGTTGTGTGCTTATAGTCACAACAATAGAGCTTGTTTCTCATTCTCATTCAAGCGTATAGGGCTCATGTATTTCACGTCACAGACAGATTCTTGTTCATCTGCCAAACAGAAGAAGGACCACAATGGCTGCATCAGATTAGGATTGTGCATTAATAAATACCAATCTAACAAGCTGTGCATTCAAGTGTCAGATGTATAGACAAGTATCAGATGTTTCTATTGTGTGAATTGTAGAACTCGGGCTGGGGTTTTTAAATTTTTTAATTTTTTATTTATTTTTTTATTTATTTTTTTGATGCATTATTGTATCCCAGCATTTCTTCAAGTCTACTGTGTGGATAGAGACAGTCACTATAACTACATTTGTTTGTTTCCATCTCCATACCCCAGAGACTTGGGTTTGCGTGTTGCGCTGCTTGTGTGTTTATTACTTTGTGTACACATATATGTGTTGGGGTTGGTGGGTGATCAAATGTGTGATATTGAAGTGTGAATGACTATACTTGAGTAAATCATGTAGTGAAACCCTTGTGTAAAATGTTTTTTGTTTTTGTCTGTCAGCATGAAGTCTGAGATTTTATCTTTGATTATTTTAATTGGGACATCACAGTGGCGCAGTGCTTAGCACATCCGCCTCACAGAAAGAAGGCCTAGGCTCAATTTCCAGGCTCAGGTGTTTCTGTGTGGAGTCTGCATGTTCTTCCCGTGCTTGCGTGGGTTTCCTCTGGGTACTCCGGTTTCCACCCACAGTCAAAACACATGCATAGTAGGCTAATTGGCTAATCGCCCCTAGGTGTGAGTGTGAGTGTGAATGGTTGTGTGTGTGTTGGCCCTCGATGGCCTGGTGAGCTGTCCACGGTGTACCCTGGCCTCACTCAGAGTTGGCCGGCCTCCCCGCGTCCCAAATTAGGATTAAGTGGCTAAGAAAATAAATGAATGAATGAATGTAATTGTCGGGTGAATTCAACTCAACATACTAGCCTTAATATTTTCAACCTGTCAGCACTGATACCCAAACTTTATAAATTTACTTTGCGGCGTCATGGTGGTGTAGTGGCTGGCACGTCCGCTTCACAGCAAGATGGTCTTTAGGTTCAAGTCCCATACTCGGTGAGGGTAGTTCTGTGTGAAGTCTGCATGTACTCCCCGTGCTTTCATGGGATTCCTCTAGGTTATTCGATTTCCTCACACAATCCAAAGACATGCACATTAGGCTAATTGGCTGTTAATTGTGGCCCCTACATGAGGGCAAATTTTGCTCGCTTCTTTAATGTGCAGTGCTTATTAACTGTATAAAACCATTTGTGTTTTTTCACTTAAGAAAAAAAAGAACAAATTGCATCAATTTGAAACATGAGTTTAAATAAGTTTTAAAATCTGTATTTAGTATAGCCTCTTTTGGCCTTTAAAAGAGTGTCTGTCTTTATGAGAGTGAATTATGATCAATTAAATCCCATTTTTGTTAAGTAGATTTCGATCTGGAATCTTGGTCTGTCCAGTCCATCATTTCCATTATGCTCCAGATCGCTGTTTCTTGTTCACAATACTCAACACAATATAGATGTGTGTTTGGAATTGTTGACTTCCTGATGCATATAAATCTACAGCCAAAAGCAGATCCTGAAAGATTTAGATCCTCACTCATTTTTATAACCCATCAGCTGTCTCACATTAATTTACACTATATTCCTGTTAAAAATGTCTTCCCAAAGTAAAATTGGTGTCCTTCTTCTGTTTCTTCATCTGACAAGCTAAAAAAAAAGAAGCAGTGTATAAAGCTCTTCAGGTAGGATGTCTCGGGGTATTAGCATCACAAGTGTTTAGCATCACTGACCATGTAGGTCAATCAATAGGAGGTGATGTAACAGAAAGGGGCGGTGTCAAGACAGAGTCAAAGAGACAGAGAGACATAGAAACACAAGTACAGGTGTCCGTCCCCTGTGAGTATCTCTAAGTGTTCTATCCCATTACATGCACATGCGAAGCAGTGCATTAAATATTGTGGGTGGAATGTCTAGTGCCCCTCCCTGTGACCACACCATACATGGGGTTGTCATAGACAGGGTTGGTTAATCGGTAGGTGATGACCATTACAGAATGTGTAGGTCATGTGACGTACATCGTGACCAAGAAATTAAGAGACAAAAGGACAGAGGTACATGAAGCCTGGTCCCAGTAGAGCATCACTAAGTGGTCTATCCCATTACATGAGACATCTCACAAAAAGTTATATGCCTGAAATGTATCACTTGCCGTGTCATAGATATGGCTAATGATGCTGCTAACACTACTGTAGTAACCGGTTCGAACTAGGAAGTGGAATTTTATGTGGTGAACATGGAAGAGGTGTGATTCCCATAATAAAACGTTCCAGTGCTGTTATAATAAATATCAGCATTCTTGGAACACCTCTCAACCAATGAAATTAGTGGAGCGGAATTAATCGTTTTTTAAACTGGCTTTTTACGGACAGACACCAAAGCAAGTAACCTAAAGAAACATTTCTACACTGTCTTGCTAAAACATTTTTTATGATTGCTGCCTTGCGTAGGGATGTTAAGTAAGGGATAATGTACAGCAAGCCAGTCATTATTGTAAAATAAGCCCAGATAGAGTGATTGAGATTCTGAAATCACTCTGTAAAGATGAAAGGATTTATTTCATGATGCTGACTGGCTTGCTGTACATTATCCCTTTTATGACACAGCTGCTTACTAAATAAATCAATAATTTGACACAAAAGAATTGATTAAAAAAGATTTTATTGATTTTAAAATGATTTTATTGCTCCCACTAATGAGGCACTCCATAGCAAAGGTTTGACTTAGGCCTGTCATGATGATAACTTTTTTGTTAGATGATGTATTGTCCCAGAAACTAAAACTCCGAAAATGTTTGCATGTGTAAGTTTACAGACACATGCATACGTAAAGTAAAACAATAAGCTATGAAGTACACCGAACAAAAATATAAACGCACAAATTAAAAATGCTAAGTTAAATTGATCTAAAATGAAATATGCTCATAAATAGTGTTTATTGGTGTACTGAATGATTTGTTCTGCTGAATTCTGGTTACCCACTTCTCATACCACATTCCTGTGAGATTATGCAATCACCGAGTTATTCCACCCCTGAGTGGCATAACGCATAACATCAACATTGAGTTGTTCAGTCAGCATGACGAATACACAGGCAGTCCTTGTACCAGGGCCAATAAAAGGCCACCCCGAAATGTGCACTTTTGTCACTAGTCACAATGCCACAGATGACACAAGTCATGAGGGAGCGTGCCATTGGCATGCCACCCACTGCCCAGATCTGCTCCGGGTTTCTTGATGAAGAGAATGGCATTGGTCTGACTTGGCCAGCATGTTCACCCGATATGTCACCAATCAAACACCTTTGGGATGTTCTGCATCAGCAGGTGAGACAACATGTTCCGATTCCAGAAAACATGTCCCGGCTCCGAGTTGTGCTGCAGGAGGAATGAAACAATATTCCACAGGCCACTATTCATCATCTCATTAACTCTATGCATTGGAGATGTAATGCTTTATGTGATGCAGATGCTATGAACTTTGCCCACTGACCCCTGGTTGGTTCAGGCTATGATAACTTATGAATTGTGAACAGAAAATTGTTAGTCATGTTTGTTTTGGTTCAATATTAAGGCAAGAAAACACAATAATTGTTTTGTTGAAATAGTTCTATATTGTCCAAAAATATTTAGGGGAAAATAAAGTGTTTTTATTTTTGTTCACTGTACAAGTGCACTCAGCGCCAACAGCGGTGGCATGCACAATATAGTTTTCCTGCCGTTTTCTTAATTTATTGGACTGCCTTTGAGCACAGATGCAACAACAAAATCGAGCTCATGGCTTTACAACATTTGCATAAGTATCAACTATCATGATTAACATTTATAAGAATTGTTTTGGCCACAGCTATAATAATAAACATAATAAAGCAAGTACACGCTTTCATTTATTTATGCACTTTTATTTCTTTCAAAACATTCAGAAACTGTAATGTAAAACAAAAATGATTTAATATATAATGTTATATACATCCCAAACAAATAGAACCAATTCAACAAAAAAGTATACAACCAAAAGTGCAGAGAACATGAGCTGCAGCAAAACCAGAAAAACGCTAGTAGCATAGTTTTTTCTTATATAAATATGCACATATTAATCACAGCAGTTAACTGTGCTCAGGAAACCGGTCATGATTATTAATTATTTTAAGTGTATAATTTAATTGTACAATTGTACATGGGCCGCCCTCCCATGGACCCACCACCTGTGGGAGGGGTTAAAGGGGTCAGGTGCAGTGTGAGCCGGGTGGCAGCTGAAGTCGTGGGTTCTGCCGGACCAATCCTTGGCTACTGAGTCTGGCTTTTGGGACATGGAATGTCACCTCACTGGCGGGGAAGGAGCCTGAGCTGGTGCGCGAGGTTAAGAGACACTGACTAGGTATAGTCGGGCTCACCTCGACACATAGCTTGGGCTCTGGAACCCCACCCATCTAGAGAGGGGCTGGACCTTGTTTCATTCTGGAGTTGCTCATGCAGAGAGGCAGCGAGCCGGTGTGGGCATCCTTGTTGCCTCCTGTCTCGGTGCACGCATGTTGGGTTTCTCCCCGGTTGACAAAAGGGGAGCCTCCCTCCTCCTCCTCCAGGTGGGGGGACGGGTCCTGACTGTTGTTTATGCTTATGCACCAAATGACAGTTCAGAATACCCACTCTTTTTGGAGTCCCCCTCCTTCGTCGTCCTGGGAGACTTCAGCGCCCATGTGGACAATGGCAGTGTGACCTGGAAGGGTGTGATTGGTAGGTACAGCTCTCTGATCTGAACCCGAATAGTGTTTCATTGTTGGACTTCCGTGCTTGTCACGGTTTTTCCATCACGAACACCACGTTCGAACATAAGGGTGTCCATAAGTGCACTTGCCACCAGAACACTCTAGTCCGCAGTTCGATGATTGATCATCGGAATTGTGACCGCATGTTCTGGACACTTGGGTGAAGAGAGGAGCTGAGCTGTCAACTGTTCACCCCCTGGTGGTGAGTTGGCTCCATTGGCATGGAAGGCCACCCTCCAGACCTGGGAGACCCAAGCATGTAGTTGGGGTCTCCTGGGAACGTTTGGTCCTTTTGGCCTGTGGGACTCCTGAGGCAGTGGACGGGTACCGACAGGCCAAAGGTGCTGCAGCTCGGGCTGTCGCCGTTGTGAAATCTCGGGTGTGGGAGGAGTTCAGTGAGGGCCTGGAAAAAGACTATCGGTTTACATCAAAAAGGTTCTGGACCACCGTCTGACACCTCAGGAGGGGAAGCAGTACTCCACAAACACTGTTTACATTGGAAGTGGGGAGCTGCTCACCTCGACTGGGGATGTTGTCGGGAGGTGGAAGGAATACTTCTACGATTTCCTCAATTCCACTAACACACCCTCGGTGGAAGAGGAAGAGCCTGGGGGTTCGCAGTGGGGTCTGCCCATTACTGGGATAGAGGTCGCCAAAGTAGTTAAAAAGCTCCTCGGTGGCCGGGCTCTGGGGGTGGACGAGATCCACCCTGAGTACCTCAAGGCTCTGGATGTTGTAGGACTGTGGTCAGCAAACCGGGCTGGTAGTTCCCCTTTTTAAAAAAGGGGGGACAGAAAGAGTGTGTTCCAACTATCGTGATATCACACTCCTCAGCCTACCCGGGAAAAAATGTATTCAGGAGTACTGGAGAGGAGGATCCGACCGATGGTTGTGGTTTTCGTCCTGGCCACAGCACTCTTGACCAGCTCTACACACTTTACGGGATCCTGGAGGGGACATGGGAGTTTGGCCAACCTGTCCACATGTGCTTTGTGGACTTGGAGAAGGCTTTCGACCGTGTTCCTCAGGCTATCTTGTGGGGAGTGCTGGAGCTGGAGCCAGAGCTTGGTCCACATTGGTAACATGTAAAATTAATTTCCAGTGGGGGTTGGACTCCGACAAGGCTGTCCTTTGTCACTGGTTCTGTTCATAATATTTATGGATACAATTTCTAGGCGCAGCCAAGGCATTGAGGAGTTCTGGTTTGGTGGCCACAAGATCTCGTCTCTGCTTTTTGTGGCCGATGTTGTCCTTTTGGCTTCATCAATCCGGGACCTCCAGCTCTCGCTGGAGCGATTCGCAGCTGAGTGTGAAGCAGCCGCGATGAGAATCAGCACCTCCAAGTCTGAGGCCATGGTTCTCAGCCAGAGAAGGGTGGAATGCACCCTCTGGGTCTGGAATGAGGTCTTGCTCCAAGAGGAGGAGCTCAAATATCTTGGAGTCCTATTCACGAGTGAGGGAAGGATGGAGAGGATGATCGACAGGCGGATTGGTGCAGCCTCTGCTGTAAAGCGGAGCTTGTACTGATCCGTTGTGGTGAAGAGGGAGCTGAGCTGGAAGGCTAAGCTCTCAATTTACCAGTCGATTTACGTTCCTACCCTCACCTATGGTCACGAGCCTTGGGTAGTGACCGAAATACAAGATTGCGAATACAAGCGGCTGAAATGAGCTTCCTTCTCAGGGTCGCGGGGCTCTCCCTTAGAGATAGGGTGAGAAGTTCTGTCATCCGGAAGGAGCTCGGAGTAAAACCGCTGCTCCTCCGCGTTGAGAGGAGCCAGTTGAGGTGGCTCGGGCATCTGATTAGAATGGCTCCTGAATGCCTCCCTGGTGTGGTGTTTTGGGCATGTCCAACCGGGAAGAGACCCCAGGGTTGACCCAGAACAGGCTGGAGGGCTATACGTCTTTCGGCTGGTCTGGGAACGCCTCGGCGTCCCCCCGGAAGAGCTGGAGGAAGTGGCTGGGGTGAGGGACGGCTGGACCTCACTGCTTAGGCTGCTGCCCCTGCGACCTGACCCCGGAATGGGGGGGGAGAAGATGAATGAATTGATTATATGTGCACTCTTTAAAATCTACGGTATGTCCACATGACTGTTGTCCTGATTTCCTGGAATGGCGTTTGAATTAAGATGGGTTTGAGAGCTACCAGTAATGGTGATCTTCTGCACCATGAAGATATCACATGTTCTTTGCATGCAGGTATTACTTTACTGTTAGAGGTGTGTGTGTGTGTGTGTGTGTGTGTGTGTGTTCTGAAAGGTGTGATCGAGCCATTGTTAATTCCTTGTTAAAATGAGAGCGTAGCAGTGCTGTGATTAAACTATTAATATTTCACCTGCTTATTAATCCAATGGCTAGTGCCCTGTGAAGGGCATGGTGGCAGGCGTGTATGTGTGTGTGTGTGTGTGAGCGAGCGCATGTGAGTTCTTGCAATGTCATGTTCAGGATCCATTCCAGCATTTACATATTTGTAATTCCTGTGCCTAGCTACATCATACTGCAGACGGGTAAAACACTAGAGCCTTTTCTTTCTCCTGGTATTCCAGTAACACTGGTATGAAACTGCTGTCCCATTTCACACACAGAAGAATCAAACCAGACCCCAATGTTTCGTTTGTAAAGTGACATTTCATAAGCTCTCACTTGACAACTCGGTTACAAAAGTTATTTAATTTCTAGGTATGCATTTTTTTCTTTTCCCTGATGCCTTTGTTCAAAGGATCTTGCTGTTGCGAGTTAGTGTGGCGTGGAGGGTTATTGTGTTAGTTCGTGTTGCAATCTTTTTCTCCTCTCGTCCTGCAATTTAATTACATTACCTTCCAGACGCCAGGTTAGAGCTTTAAAGGTCAAGCCGTACGTAAAATATTTAGTCATCTTTTTGTTGCTAATAGTTCATGGTGACTAAATAAATCAAACCTTTCAGTCCCAAAATTTATCACAGCTTTGTATACTGTAATATTTGAGTTCAATTTTGTGTTTCCCGGCTCCTTAATGTCCACAGCTGTCAAACAGACTGAACTAAGTCAAGTCAGGCCACGTGGTACGTGAAACGTCACACACTGGACTCGTGAACATGTGTAAACATGTCCTGTATGACTGAAAACTCACGGGGAAAAAAAGGGAAAACTGGAGACATATGCTCAGTGGCATTTTGTAGCAAGTCCACCAAGGATGGAGTAAGCCTGCATAAAGTTCT
>JBCNYH010000024.1:33676061-33689840 GCA_039654325.1 Tandanus tandanus
ATATATATATTATAGTATTCCATACACACAAATATCTACCAAATACCTTACACAGCTGTGAGATTATTAAATGTAATCAACATAAAGTAATTAAAAATCAGTGTACTAATGAGTCAGACAAATCATCTGCAGCCACATATTTCTGTCTCCAAATTATTTATTTATGTTGTAGCTAAATGCTATGATTGTGTATGTAGGATCTGGTGGACTGGAGTAAGCCTCTTGCCTGGCAGGTGGGATATTTGGGAGAGAAATATGATGCCTGGGTTCATCAGCCTGTCGATCGGCCCATTCGTCTCTTTGAGTCTGATTTTTTTGAAGCTAGCACCAAGACCTCATGGTAGGAATACTCAAGGACAAATGTACATAACCATACATATAACCATGTTTGGGTTGAGTTTAGGGTGGTCAAATTTTGTTAATATATGCATTCAGGCTTGAATTACTTAAAAATATTAGTTCCAATAAGCTTAAAATTACATACTGGTTCAGATCAAGTGAACATTAGCTTTAGTGTTATAATAATAATAATATAAATGTTACTTCAGGGCATCGCAATGGCATAGTGGT
This sequence comes from Tandanus tandanus, assembly GCA_039654325.1. Lineage (NCBI taxonomy): Eukaryota > Metazoa > Chordata > Actinopteri > Siluriformes > Plotosidae > Tandanus > Tandanus tandanus. Next base: position 33,676,632 of record JBCNYH010000024.1, read on the forward strand.
TACCACGTCTGCTGCACAGCAAGAAGGTCTTCGGTTTGATTCTCGACTCGAGTGTTTCTGTGTGGAGTTTGCATGTTTCCTTAGTATATTCATTTCTACCCACAGACAAAAGACATGCACATTAGACTAATTGGCTGTTTCAAATTGCCCCTAGGTGTGAGTGTGAATGTAAGTGTGTGTGTGTGTGTGTGTGCTGGCCCTGCGATGGTCTGACAAGCTGTTCAGGGTGTACCCTGCCTTCACCCAGTGTAGGCTGAGATAGGCTCCAGCTTCCCCATGACCCTAGTGAGTGAGAGAATTAGTGAGTGAAATGAATGATGTTACTTCAGGTAAATAAATAAAAGTGATGAAACATTGTTTATTATGCTGATATTCAGAACAAAATGGATGCTGCTCACTATATATGCTCACTACCTAGGGTAGAACATAATGTGGAAAATTGGTAATTTAACCTTACATATATTTATAAAATTATGTTATTCATGATGAACTAATTTAGAGCCCTTACCACTTTGAGTGACACAATGGTCATTTAGACAAAATATATAATATTTAAAAGTATGATTAAACATTTTTTTTAAATTTATTCTTATTTTTAATCAGTCAAGGAATTTTAGTATAATGTTCAAAGCATGATTTTTGATTAATTTATCTTAACTCTTCCTATTTGTGTGTAGGTACATGGTGCCAGCAGTGTGGATGCCTCTGGTTATTTACCTGAGCTGGTACTGCTATAGCTTGTTGGCACAAGGAAGCACTAAACTGAGCATTACATCAGGTAAAACACATAGGTGCAACAAACAGCCTGCATACTCTAGCATTCTAACCCTCACACTGGAATGTTAATGAATTAAGCATTAGGTATAGAATTGCACATGTGCATCAGACTACATGCTGTACCATTCAGTATTACTACAGTATTAATTATTGTAAATGTTGTATTCATGCTGGCAGTAGGCCTCTTTTTAATTATGTCATGTTTCATTGAAGCAGGATTAACCAACTTCAGTTATCATGCTTAAGATTTTTGCATGAGTTCTGTGAGTCTGGATGAATAGATGGAATTACAAACAATGCTCTTGATGGAAGTATTTTAAAGCCTCACGGTATAAAAATCCCTGATCTAATGACAATTTATTACTAATTGGTGACTTTCAATTTCCTCCCACTCCTTTATAAACTTTTGCCAAACTGTGCCTGCATCCACAGAAAGTTTAACCAATTCTGCCAATTCTGATCGAGTTAGGCAATCATCCTGAGATTATTGCTGCCTGCTCTTACAAAAATGTTATCTTTCCTGCACAAAGTTTTACCCATCACTTTCACTCCTGCTGATTTTGATTAGTCCCTGCCCACTCCAGCATAAATTTACTGTTACAATTTACTGACAGTTGGACCTCCCAGTTTCCACTGAATGTTTGTCCAATACTAACAACTTCCCAAAAGATTTGTCCAATCCTGACAACTTCCCCAGAAGGTATGTCCAATAGATTCAAGAGATTCAAGAATTTTTATTGTCGTTATGTTCACACAACAAAATTTTGCATGAGACTCTCAGCTTTAAAAAGGTACAATCAAGGCAATAAACTGCAATTACCGTCAAGAGCTGAATATAAACACAAGTCAATTATCCCATAACTTGGGAGTGTGTGTGTATGAACGAGTGAGTATGTGGCTGTGGAGGAAGGTTGCATGTGTGAGTGTGACTGCGAGGGAGAGGGGGTGGGGGGGTTATGGCTTTCACAGCTCTGGGGAAGAAGCTGTTTTTGAGTCTGGTTTTGCTGGTCTTGATGTTTCTGTACCGCTTTCCTGAAGGAAGAGGTACAAACAGTCCATTACTCGGGTGGGTGGGATCTGCCACATTGCGGCTGGGCTTCTTCTAGAACCGGGCAGCATATATTGTATCCAAATCTGGTAGATGGCAGCCCACAATCCCCTGAGCAGTTCTCACCACCCGAGCCAAGTTCTTTCTGTCCTTTGCAGTGCAGCTGCCATACCACACCGTTGCACTGAGACACAGTATACTTACTGTTGTAGCGCTGTAGAAGTTCTTGAGCAGCTGAGAGGAGAGTCCAGTACGTTTTAACTTCCTGAGGAAGAAAAGCCGTTGTTGGGCCTTCTTCACCAGGTGGGAGGTGTTGACAGATGAGGACAGGTCAGATGAAATGTGGACGCCCAGGAACTAAATACTGTCCACACACTCCACCGCCTCCCCATGAATGCAAAGAGGAGCCTGCTCTGTCTTCCTGGTCCTCCTGTAGTCCACTATGACCTCCCTGGTCTTGCTCGTGTTCAGAATGAGATTGTTGGTTGAACACCAGTTTATCAGGTGCTGGATCTCCTCTCTGTAGTGTGTCTCATCATTATCCGATATGAGACCCACCACAGTGGTGTCATCCGCAAACGTCATGAGCGTGTTTGTGGAGTGGATAGCAGAACAGTCATGTGTGAAAAGGCTGAAGAGGGCCGGGCTGAGCACACAGCCTTGCGGTGTTCCAGTGTTCAGGATCAGGGTGGAAGATGTAGAGTTCCCTATCCTCACCACCTGGAGTCGGTTGGTGAAAAAGTCTCTGATTCAGGAACACAGTGAAGCTGACAGTCCCAGGTTGTAGAGCTTCAGTACCAGATTGCCTGGGAGAACAGTGTTGAAAGCTGAGTCCATGAATAGCATTCTAACATAAGTGTTGAGGTGCTCCAGGTGGGTCATGGCTGTGTGGAGTGCTAGCGATAGAGCATCCTCCATAGAGCGGTTTTCCCTGTAGGCGAACTGAAGGCAGTCCAGACCAGCGGGGATAACATCCTTGATGTGGTTAAGGAGGATCCTCTCGAAGCACTTCATGATTACCAGGGTCAGGTTTGTCCAAGACTGACAGTTTCCCCAAAAAATCTGTCCAATACTGACAACCTCCCCAAAAAGTTTGTCCATGACTGACTACTTCCCCAAAAAATCTGTCCAATACTGACAACCTCCCCAAAAAGTTTTTCCAAGACTGACAACTTCACCAAAAGACTTGTCCAATACTGACTGCTTCCCCAGAAAGTTTGACCAGCCCTCCTAGTGTCCCCAAAAATTTATCCAAGACTGACAGCTTCCCCAAAAAGTTTGTCCAAGTCTGACACCTTCCCCAAAAAATGGTTGTCCAATACTGACACCTTCCCCAAAAAGTTTGTCCAATACTGACATCTTCCCCAAAAAGTTTGTCCAATACTGACATCTTCCCCAAAAAGTCCAGTACTGATGACTTCACCAGAACTTTTGGCCAATCCTGCTGGCTTACCCAGAAAGATGGACCAGCTCTGACAACTTGGCCACAAAGTATCACCAATCCTGCCAACTTCCCCGAAAGGTAGACCAATACTGCTAGCTTCCCCAGAAAGTTAGACCAATCCTACCAGCTTTCTCAGAAAGTTAGGCCAATCCTGACAGCTTGTATAGAAAGTTTGACCAAGTCTGACTAAGATCTAATAGTGTCTCATTTTTAATCCTGTGTCTACAGAGTACTCCTTTTTGATCCACAAGTACTGGTTCCCATTCATCTTCATGCTCGGGATGTTTTTGTGGTCTTTTGTCGAGTACTGCATCCATCGCTTCCTGTTTCACATGCGCCCTCCGGCCCACAACTATTACCTCATCACACTTCACTTCCTCCTCCATGGTCAACACCATAAGGTGGGTTAATGGCTGAAGGAACTGTTACTTGGCATACATAGTTTTGTGAAAATTAGTTTAAACTAGGTATCTAATATGTAATAGCAATGCCATTTGTTTTTGTGTCTCCAGTCTCCATTCGATGGCTCTCGTCTGGTGTTCCCTCCTGGTATAGCATCAGTCCTTATAGGGACATTTTACCTTTTACTCAGCCAGCTACAGCCTGAGGGTTTGGGCATATCTCTGTTTGTTGGTGGTCTATGTGGTTATGTGGTTTATGATATGATCCATTACTACTTGCACTATGGTTCGCCACGCAAGGGCTCCTACCTGTACAGCCTGAAGGCTTACCATGTGAAACACCACTTTGAGCACCAAAGAGCAGGTACTAATCCTTTTCTCTAAATTTGCATTTTCAACTCGGTTGAAGTCATAATGTCATGATTCAGTAGCTGTTTTAGCAGTTTTGCATTATGTAAGGATTATCCAGGCTTTCTCTTGTTTCCGTTATAGCACTGTGAGAGAACTCTTCCTTGCACTTCCCCGTGCAACTTTGTTTTTTATGAGGCTTTATCCTTACATTTACATTTATATCACTTAGCAGACACCCTCATACAGACCAACTTGTAGTTTTTTTTGTTTTTGTTTTTTTTTTAAATCAAAAACATCCTAGGCTGCTAGTTTACTCAGAAAGTGTCTAGAAATACCATTGAGCTAAAACCCTGTTGGAGCATTAGTACAGCATGAAAAAAATATATATTTTTAAGTTTTACTAAGTGCTAAATCAAGTGCTTGATTAAGAGGTAGAATTTAGCATGTAGCTGTCTTTCAGGGAAAATGTAAAGGCAGGGCGAACTTTAATCCAGTTGAAAATAAAGTTGAAATAATAGTTTCCTCAACTGTTATAAAATTAGAATTAAAAAAATTTTAATATTAAAATTACACTTGGCATAAATAAGCATTGAAAAATTACAACATTGTATCAGGAGCTCAGGTGTGCTCAGTGTGATAATTATTACAGAAGACATGTTGGGTTGGGCTGTAGAGTTGACAAACAAATAAAGCCAGTGTTATCAGCAACGACAATTTTCCACACAACTCTGTATCGTAACTGTCATTGCAAATTAACCTGTGTATCACCACCTTAATTATTCATAATCTTGCATTGCGAGTTTTTAATTGAATTAAAAAATTTGCAACGTGCTGCGCAGAAAATTATCCCCGGCGACATGTTGTACAAATCGATATTTCACGCAGTGTTGTGCGGAAAATTGTTGTTGCAAGTTTACCCGGTAACACTTGCTTAATAGGACATGTGTGGTAATGACATTTTGCTGGCTAGTCAGCTAATCAGTTTGCTAGCTAGCTACCCGACAGAGCTTGAAGTTGTGCCTAGTCATCCTGTAAGCTAAAAAAAGTATATGAGATAATGTGGGTTCTTTTTTGAGTCAATTGTAGGACAGTAAATTAAACTAGAAAAATTACTGAAGAAATTTTGAGATGTGGCTGCATCTGCTGCCGGAAAGGTTTACACAGGTTTCTAAGCAGCTGTGGCACAATGGGTGGTGATAAGTCAAAGAATGAAAGCATATATGCTTTACCTGTAACCCCACTTTAATCATTAATGTGGGGTTTAAGCCAAGCTCTATACCAGGGCTATTCAATTAATTTGGAATGAGGGCCGGGTCATGAAAACAATCCCAAATGAGGGGGTAGGAGAGCAGATACCTCGAAAGGTGATTGGTCCACTATAACAGAATGTATTTATGTACAATAAATTAGGTGGGGCAAACGTGGTGAAAAAAAAAGTGTGTGTGTGTCTGTGGGTTTGGTGGTCTGAAAACCAATTCAACTGTAGCCAGCTGATATTTCCAGGTATTTAACAGTTTTATACAACCCCTGGAATAAATTGTGGAATCACCGCACCTCGAGGATGTTCATTCAGCTCTTTCGCTTTGTAGTAAAATGAGACAAACATTTTTGGTTTAAAAACTGTACATTCGTTTTGCAAAATATACATCAACCTAATTAAATTATTTTTAATTAATGCCTTTTTTTTTTTTTTTTAAATCAAACCAAACCAATCAGTTTACTACTAGGACAATGGTGGTTCAGTGGTTCAAATCTCAGCACCACCAAGCTGCCACTGTTGGGCCCTTGATTAAGGCTCTTAACCCTCAATTGCTGAAAAAAAATAATTATTCATTTAATAATTTTTTAAACAACTTTTTAAAAGAATAGAGTAGCCAACTCAAAGCACCAATTGAATAGCCCGGCTGTACACAAATTTAGATACGCATACATATCTGTACATATTTACCTATTTATTCTATTTCATATTCTATCTGCCTGTCTGGAGCCAAACAAAGAGGCAATGTGTGTGCATGACTGGTTTTTGTGTTTTAATGTGCTGCAGGTGTGTGCAATAGGTGCAAGACACAGCTGGTTATTGCCATAGAGATTAAGCTGGCACCTAGTGACAGTTACCCATACATTTTTGAGTGAAAAAAGCAATGGCGCATGTCTCACTTTTGCACTGCCATAAGTGCTGTTACCGTAAGTGCTGTTGAATCGAAAATACATGGTCAGAACCAGCACAGAATTTCCTCCGTTTTGATGCAAAATTTATTTGTGTAGAGTGAAAATTATGGCAGTAGGAGTGAGTTAAAAAACTTTTTCCAAGATAATCTCCTCTTTTTTCTCACTCTGTTGTGACATCATCCATCTAGTCCAGAACATTCCATAGTGATTAAGCTGGCAGTTACTCACAGTTAAACTGTCTTTTCAACTGAAATATGCATAAGGCGCACCTCTCACTTTTGGACTTCTGATTTGAAAACCATATTTCCCATCGCAATGAGGTTGACAGTGTTTGAGAGGCAAGAATTTAGTGAACACAGTGATTGATATAAATTATTTTGCTGTACTGTAAAAAGTGTTTAAAAACTCACGATTTAAAAATGACCCTTAAAATGATTTTAAAAAGCTCTATTTTGTATTGAGTTCTATTTTATATATATATATATATATATATCTGCTGTTGACTCGAAAGTTACATGGTCAGAACCAGCACACATTTTCCTCAGCTTTGATGTAAAAATTTATTCATGTAAAGTGAAAATTATGGGAGTGGGACTGAGTTAAAGAAAACTTTTCCCAAGATAATCTCTTTTCTCACACTCAAAGATGACATCATGCACTCTAGCCCAGAACATTCCACGCAATAGACACCAATTATAGATCCACAGACTGACTCAGAAATCCTTATGACACTTGATCAAAGATTAAGAGAAAACCGTAAAAGGTACCAAAAAGTTGCTCTGACCGTTAAAATGTTCAACCAGGTTTCTATGTGAAAGTATGGCTTCTTGGCGAGGCGTCAAAGTGAGTCAAGTTTCATGATCATTTGTCGACCACTCCCCATTCGTTTCAATAGGATTTTTTGGAGTTTTTTTGCTAATTGTGTCGCAATGGTAACGCGAAACGCCAATAATATTAATAGCACACTTCACGGCACCGAGACACGGTTCGATGTATATATTGCGTGGGTGCACTTTGCCATTCGGGCCGCATTAAGTGCGACAGAAGAAGAAGAAGAAAAAGAAAAAGAAGAAAAATAAAGAGCCCGATTTTTCTAGGGTGAATAGTAATATGTGTCTGCCCTTAAGCAGCCACATAATGAGTTAATTATTTGGTAATTTGACTCTTTTTTCAGCATTGTATAAATTAAACTGTATGCAGTATATTCTTCTAAGCCATGAAAGGCAAGGCATAATTTGCTTGGGATGGTAGGGAATGAGATTTCAACAGTTAACAAAAATAGACATTAACCAACCCTTTGGTAAAACTAGAATAATAATTAGAAATAAGCAATAATTCAGTTATTACATTTGTAGGCTGCTACTTTTGCTAAAATTTATAATTTTTCAAACTGTTAAATCATTGGGGACATTTTGCTACTAGTATTTAAACACACATTGATAATTTATTACTTTCTGATAATGAAGGAACGTCTGTGAAATCGAACATAGTAATTGGCTTGTTGCTGAAAATGTAATGCCTTTTTTATGCTCCAAGGTTAAGTTAATTTTTTTAATTCAATTCTAGATTGGTGGAATGCAAGAATTATTTTTTCCTCCTTGATTTGACCACTTAGAATCATATTGAAAATAATTGAAGCCCAACAGGTTTATATGTGGAAGACTTTAAGTGTGTACCCTCTGATCAGATTTTTGTGTTGTCTCCCTACAGGTTTCGGCATCACCACCACATTCTGGGACCATCCCTTTAACACAGTCATTCCAGAACAGACATTTTAACACACACACACACACACATACACACACACACACACACACACACACACACACACACACACACACCCTTCACAAGTGCCCTATGCAAGGCTGACCCTCCTCTTGAACCCCACCAACTGTTACTTTTCTCAGAGCTCATGCGCTGCTGCTTTGCCCGCAAAATGACCCAAACTGCTCGTCATCTTTCTTATGATCATCATCATCAATGCCATCATCGTCGTCATCGTTATCATCATCATCATTCACCTGCCACTTCAGGAGAGGGCACAACCCATGTTGTGATATATGCACGTACAGGAATATATGTAAAGAAAACTAATTTTAATAATACTAAATTAAAACTGTTTTTTTTTAGAGGCACTGAGATCTTTAACCCCTCATATTGTATATAGATAGTTAGAAAGATAAAGTTAAGTGTGAGAAGGTGAGTGAATGTGAGGAGACAGTGAGTGAGCGATGGATGAATGAATGGTTTTTAGCTGTACAGTAAATCTGATTGAAAGAGAAGGTAAGGCGTTAGGACCCTTTTTGGCCGTCCAAGTCACTGCCAGAGGGGAAATACTCAGGAACGTGCTCTAAATCCCACCATGCTTACACAAGGCTTGTCAGTTTTGCTACTGATATACAGGATGTTTTCCTCGTTGTGTTTTCGGTCTCCTTTTCTCCAACAGAATTATATGCAAAAACATAAGCTCTTCACATCCAGTGTCTTGGCCTGTTCTTGCTTTTTGGCTCTGGGGATTTTATCTGTAGAAGCCAGTCTGCTATGGGAGCAATGTTTCTTTGATTTGTACCATCTTTTTTAGTGTTATTGCTACTTTTGTTTTTATGATATGCCAAGTGATGTACAAAACGAACAATGTCCTATCCAGGGGGCAGCCAAAGCCATTGACTCCTTGTATAACCCATTATTAAAAACATATTCCGAGATGTTTATCTGTGATGCTTCCATAGAGATGCAAGGAGCAAACAATTGCTCTTCGGCTTCCTGATTAGGGAAAACAGGTATGTTTTCATGGCAGCCGAACCTGAGCCCTCGGGGGGGCGTGAAGCCGCATGTTCTGGGATGTCCTTCGGTATGGGGGGTTGCCTGACAGGGTGTTTAGATGAGGTAGACATGGGCAAGGCAGCCCCATTACTGGGTTGACGATCATTAGTGTCTGACCGGGCTGTGAACGGAAGCCCTGTCCACCACCTCAGGCTGATCTCTCGTTGGTTCATGCTTGTACCTATCTCCAACCTGTCCAGCAGTGTCACTCTTACTTCTCACATTCTGTCTGGTTAGCAAACTTTTTCTGTCTTTTTGCGTTTCTTTGTTTGTATTATCCTCCTTTTGTTTTGTTTTGTTTTTGTACTGGAATGAAGTCACTACATGCCTCTCTGGATTCCAGGAACTTTCCATTCAGGTCAAAAGGAGACTGTGGGTCGCTTAACTGCTGCACATCTGCCATCTGTCAGTGGTGGTTGATTAAATATTTTGTAAGTCTCCCCAGTCTCTCCTTGTTGACTTGACGGCCAAAAAAACCCAGAGGAAATGTTGCATCTGTGTATTAAAATGTCCCCAAAATTCCTTCAAAAGCATTCCCTACCTCTCTCTTCCTTTCTACACTCGAATCATGTGATTATTCAGTGGAATGTCAAGAGATGGGTAAATGTTGAGCTGAGGTTAAGGATGTTTGATTGGGCTATAAAGCTCAAATGTGGTATCTGTTTATGGAAGCCTGAATGTTGATTCTTAAAAATTCACTCCATGGCACCTTCCTGTTTTCTGTCTCTGATGAACTAGGTCACACTGACAGTGTCCTTCAAACAGTGGGTGCCATTGGTTTGATTAAAGTAATAACAGTAAATATATTTACGTGTGTTTACCTGTAAACAAAGTTTGAGAATTTAATTCAAAGCAACAGATCTTTAAATGAAAAGCTTAAAAGCTAAATAATGCCTATAATATAATTGAAAATCTGTTTACTACTCTATATTTTTATGTTGCTAATTTCTATGCAAATGTACTTGTAAATAAATGTGTGTATATTTGTGATGAAAATGGTTTAGCTTACATTTTGTCACCTTAACATTTATTAACTATACAATGATTTTGATACTGTAAGGTTATTTCCTAATTTTAGCAGTGTCAATGACAGGATGTCTTTGGAAGGTGGTTTTAAAATGTATATGAGTCATAGTCACCTCAGATGAATAATTCATGAATGGGGAAAGGTAAGACCTTTGGAAATTTTATGGGTGCACTGACTCTAGCTTCACTGTGCATGCTACTTCAAGGATGATATTTATTAGTGATAAGTCATCCATTTTATTGTTTCTATAACCTACTGATGTCAGTATCCACAAAAAAAGTTAATGTAAGATAAGTAACTGAATATTTTTATTTCTTTGTTATTAGAATGATGGTTCACAACATATATCTCAAATATGAAAATCTCTTAAATCTACTTAAATTAAATATCTAATTTAAAAAAAGTCATGTAAAAAAGGAAACCAAAAAGGACAAATATATTGTATATATTATATTTTTATTTTGAAGACACGGTGGCATCATAGTCTGTACTCTTGCCTCACAGCAGTAAGATCTGGGATTCGAAAACACGGTTGGCGAGGGCGTTTCAGTGTGCTGTTTGCATGTTCTTTCCCATGCCTTGTCGGTTTGGCCTCGGTTTGGCCTGGGTGCCTCGGTTTCCTCCCTCAGTCCAAATAAATGCACATTAGGCTTAATTGGCTATTCTGGATTGCTCCTAGGGGTGCGTGAATGGTTATTTGTCCGTGTTGACCCTGTAATGGACTAGCGAGCTGTTTAGGATGTACCCTGCCTCTCACCCAGAGTCAGCTGGGATTGACTCCACCTTCTCGCAACCCTAAATGGGATAACAATAAATAAATGAATATTTCTCATTCGCGTGGTATGTGAAAACAGATAAACAATTGTCATGATGCAAATCTATCTTAAAAGACACTATATGGATTTAGATTCCTTATTGTCACTGCACGTGGTACAGGTACTCAGGCATTAAAATGCAGTTTGTCATCTACCCAGAAGAGCGAGATGCAGTAATTGCAGATATGTGCAAAATCCTAAATCCCACGTCCAGAGTGATAGATTTAGGGGGTGTTTTTGTACAGACACCGAAACTCACAAGAACTAGTGTTCCATTAGCGAAGACGTACTCCTACAAAAGTCAAGCATTACAGAAACACAACTTTAATTTTAATATGAATACGATAGAATAAGATGAGTACATGAATACAATATAAAATATCTTGCCTTTCCTGGTTTGGTTGTCTTCTTATTTTTTTTTCTTTTTGTAGGCATTAATAAACGGCACTGGTTTACATATACAAAACGTCGTTGTGGATTTTCACCTAATCAAAAAAAAAAAAAAAAAAAGCATATATTATAATCATCTTCCACTGATCAAGTGCCAGAAAAAAATAAGACAATCATAAAATCTTAGAATCTGCATTGTGGGGGAAAAGTTCAGTATAAGTGGCTGAATTTCTGCTCCAGGTTCAAACCTTGATTTCACACATTTCAAATCAGACCTGAGGATAATGGACCTCACACCGTGCCCTGTTGAATATAAACAGGTATACAAGATGTACACTAGCGCCCCGTCACAGACCATTTATAAGGTAACGAGGGAATTTCGGCGAAGCTCGACAGGCGCCATCTTGGGACCTTACAAGTCGAGTGCCGGCAAATAGTAAACATACATACAGTGTCAACCTGTGCTTTTTTATTTATTACAAAATGTTCACGATTTCAAAGGAAAAAATCGGCCCATTTCTTGCACAAGGGTAGGTCTAAGCAACTTAAGAATATATGAATTCATGCCAGACTCTTATAAATAAGGTGTGAAATGAAATTCAACCTGCATTATTAAAATGCTATTACAGCAATATTGATTATAATGAGAGGTAAATTATATTAAATTTTATAAAGAATAATTTTACATCCGATATTTACTACAAAAACCAACTGTGTGAAGTATATGAGCATGAACAAAGGCTACATTTAAAACTAAATATTGGCACCTTGTTAATATTTTTATGTGTGTGTTAGTCATTTAAATATCTAAATAAAACTACACTCTGAACCAGGTATAAACCTGTTATATACATGTAACATGAACATGCGTATATATTATATATATACATACATACATATGTATATGTATGTAGATATAAAATAACATACACGGTACTGTGATGCTTTCAAATTAGAAAGTTAAAAACTGTTATATATGTACATTTTGTATACGTACATTTAGGAAACACTGACACCAGGGACTTATAACGAGGTCCCTGCTGACCCTCAGCACACATTGCTGTAGCAGTAGGTGGATCTGCCTGTGTGTTTAGTTATCTATATATAGTATAGTATAGGCCTATGAGGTATATGCCAAGCTGCTTTTTGGACTAGCAAGTTAAAAATATGCCTATAACCATTACAAACTACTTTTTAAAAAAAAGTTTTTTTTAAATTCCCTTTACTACGAAGCTTGAATTTAACCAGCTTAAAAATTCTAAATTGTGTGTATGTACTACTACACAATAAGTACAGTACTACAGGATAAAAACCCAGTATGTATGTATGAGTTATGCACAATAAGACATAATATACAAATAGGACACTGTTCTAAAGCAATAAAGCAACAACCCAAATACGCGCCGTTATTTTATTTACAATTTTCCATAATACATCGAGCAGAAAATTGCGATCCTCCCCAAACTTCATAAGGAACCTATGCTTCGTATGTAGATTTGTTTATATTTTGTAAGGTCCCAAGATGTCGCCGACCTTTCGTACAGTATACTAAGAGCTCATTGGTTGGTCTTCTTATTTAGATGTTTACGCACCCAGTGACTCAGCTGTCCGGACATCCAGAGGAAGTTCATTCCACCACCATTATTTCTCCTATCATTTAATTAGTCTATAAAATAATTCTAATATTTTTATTCAGACCTTCCAGTTTATTGATTCAGCTCTTTTTTCTTTTACATCATTATTTAAAAAGATTTCTACTGTGCATATATTGATTGACAGTGACCCCACCCACATGTCACGCCCACTTATTTCCCTGGCTTGAAGTGGAACTTTGAGAAAGGAGTTCTGTGAAGAAGCTTTTGTCAGGAGCTTGCAGGTCATACTTATAATTTCATTCATTCATTCATTTTCTGAACCGCTTATTCCTAATTAGGGTCGCGGGGAGGCTGGCGCCCATCTCAGCC
>JBCNYH010000024.1:33704384-33723232 GCA_039654325.1 Tandanus tandanus
ATACACAGAGAGTGAGGCAGGCAACGAGACACAGGTGAGCCCAATAATTAGGATATGGAAAGCCAAAGGGGACAAAAGAAAAGCACACAATACCAGAGCACAAAGCCAACTAGCAGGAGTACTAACACTTAACATTCCTTTTCTTCTTCTTTTCTTCTTCTTCTTCTTCTTCTTTATTTTCCATATTTTTTCCACTTTTATGTGTGAGTGATGCATTGTTTAGTCTGTTTTTATGGCCGAATGCCCTTCATGAGCCTCTAGGACAAACGTCCTTTCACACTCACATTTATACCTAGGGGCAATTTGAAATAGCCTATTACCCTAATGTGCCTTTGCATTCATACTCCAAAGAGCTCATTATTCATCTAAAATGTAAAGTTATGCAACTCCAGTGAAGAAGTCTGTGTTAAAGATATTTTTAGTTGTTTTTATTGACTCTTTCTCATCTCTCTGCCACAGACTCCATTCATGCGTACTTTGGCGGCTCCATTGCGTTCTACTTCAGCTTCTTAGACTTCTACACGTGGGCTCTGATACCTCCAGCAGTTCTTGGCTTCTTTATAACCTTCTTCCTTCCTGGAGCTCTGCCTTCCGATGAACCTAAAGCAGACAACTCAACCCCTGGCTCAGGTTCCTTGGATGCTCATGATGTGCATCTGTCGCTGAGCGGTTACATGGTGCAGGCGGTGTTCAGCATGATCTGGTCAACCGTGTTCATGGAGTTATGGAAGAGACGAAGCTCTTCACTGTCATACCACTGGGGGACACTGACACTAACTGAGCAGTTCCAGGAACCACGGCCCGGTTTTCAGGGTGAATTGGGAATCAATCCTGTGACAGGCAGAAAAGAGCCACTTTTTCCTGATTCGCAGAGGAAGATGCGGTTGGGCCTGGTCTCTGTGCCTGTGGTGGGACTTTTTCTCGGACTTGTTGTCCTTGGCATGGCTGGATTTTATTACTGTGAAAGCACCATGGCTTCAATTCACAAGGCTTCTGGATCCATTGTAACAGCCATGTTGTCATATCTACCCTCCATCATTCACATCGTCTACACCAACATGCTGGGGAATATCTACCGCACTGCTGCACTGAAGCTCACTGAGTGGGGTAAAGCAGAGAAAGCTTTTTCTATTATTATTACAGATCTGCATGATGACTGGCAATATATGAATCGCTTTCCACTTTAAAGAGGAATTAAACCCAAACTTAATAAAAGCTTGCATAAATTAAGGTGTATGCATACTGTATGACTTTTGAAAATCTCTGAGCCTTTCACACTACAGGCACAATTTAATCTGTTACACTCAGTCATTGGTGCTGTAGGGGTTGTGCATAATACATGATCTCTCACTGATAAGGTGTACACTAGGAATGGGCAGTTCCACTGGAAGCTATTCATTCATCGAAAATCGCACATACAGAGTGAGGCAGAGAGAGAGAGAGAGAGAGAGAGAGACCACTTCAATCATACAGTTGTTCTAGACTGTGATAGCTACCTGACAGAGTTTGCTCTACACCTCATTTTTGTTTATTTATGTCGTTTTCACATATATCTTTTTGATTAATAAGCTTGATTAATCTTTACCTTTGCATGTTTGTCCTGTTTGTACAGTAGCATCTAATCTCTGAGTGACACACCTACATATTCAAGCAACACAGTCGTCTTCTGTTGTTATTTAATGGCTTTTAGGTACATTACCGACACCTTCTGGTTATAGGAACACATTATTACCAAACACTGGTAAAAAGGTGGAGAATATTTTTAAAGTCAAAAACGAATTACTTTCACTCACTCACCAAACCACTTAATCCTACTAAGGTCACAGGGAAGCTGGAGCCTATCTCAGCCGACTCTGGGCGAAGGCGGGGTACACCCTGAACAGCTTACCAGACCATTGCAGTGGCAACACACACACAACCATTCACATTTACACTCACATCTATGGGCAATTTGGAACAGCCAATTAGCCTAATATGCATGTCTTTGGACTGTTGGAGGACATGCAGACTCTACACAGAAATGCCCGAACCTGGGACTCGAACCCAAGACCTTCTTGCTGTGAGGCTGATGTGCTAACTACTATGCCACCATGCTGCCATAAAGAATTAAATTTTTTATTATTAACTACTTGAATATTTGAAAATCCAGACCTATTCCTAGCACACCTGGAGAGATACTCCAATGCACACCTGATCCCCAAATCCAGCTTCTTCACAAAAACACATGTGAGAGCCGTCTATGAGATTGTGACTTGTTTTTATACAATGTATTTATACTCTGTGCATGGTCATGTTTGTTTATATTTTTGCTGTACCTAGCAACCATTTGGTAGGATATTGATTTCCTTTCAACCTCCAATTGATTGTTTTTTGTTTTTTTTCACTGTACTTGCAGCTATGTTTAGTAAGGTACATTATACAATTCACTGCTGAAAACAAAATCAAGCATGCTTTAAAATAATACAGCTTTTGAGAAAATTTCAATGCTGAACCATTCACACTATACATGTAGGTGGTGGGGTGGAGGCACTGAGCACTAAAATGAAGGGAAATTGGTAAAACTGCGAAATCGCTGCTAAAACCATGTAGTGTGCACCAAGCATAAAGTACCTGAATTTAGTTTGAAATTGAAATTCCGAAAAGCCTTGATAAGAGACATTTTTGCTGAAAAGTACATAAATAGCTCTTATCTGACAAAGTCCAAATAATTATGACATTTGTCTCCATTGTAATTCAAATATTTATGAGTGAAAACTGCAAAGAGTATGCTAAAGCAGTCTGAATGTAGTACTGATGATCAGGACAGATGATTATAATCTAAAGAAAAAATAAAACTGATGCTTAACTCTCGCTGTGTCTGTCTGTCTGTGTCTCTCTCTCACTCTCTCTCCCTCATTTCTCAGAGAATCACAGAGAAGAATCAGCTTTTCAGCATCATCACACTGCTAAAGTTCTGGTGGTAAGTCATGCTGATTTCTCATTTTCCTCTTCTCTCCCTCCATCCCTCTCTCTATCTCTCTCTCAGTGCATGCTGGGAGGGGACAGAGGTGACTTTTCAGTTTGTTTATCACATTTGTATCTTTTGAATTGATGATTTAATCAATTTTTTTTTTTTTAGCTTAATCAGACAAATAAATGCACACTTTTATTAAGCAGTTGTTATTGCAGCAGAGACTGTGCTCTAAAGTTCCAGGTGGATTTTGAAAACTGATAAATGACAGTGACAATCAGAGCTAAGTGAAGTTATGTCTCACTCACTCGTTCTTCCAGTTCACATTTTTCAACAACTTTGCGGTGCTGTTTCACATTGCCTTCTTCAAACAGGACCTGATGCTCCTACGGAAGGTGAGACCAGCGCACTGCTCTACTTTGCCTTCTTATTTCCTTTTTAGCCTTTACAAACATCATATATAGTTTATACAATTTCGTTTATTTATTCTGTGTGTATGTCCATTCTTATTGTGTTGTGTTCAGAGGCTGTCATCACTGCTCATCATTACTCAGTTGGTGAATCAGTTCACGGAGGTGGTGGTGCCGTATGCAGTAGATCGATATTACAGCTCTTCAAAGAAAGAGCTCATGGAGGACGACCCCGCTGCTGATCACATGCAGGCTGAAGGCACTTTACCCCTATTTCCTGTGAGTTCTCTCTCGCTCTCTCTTTCACGCTCTGACTTTCAATCTGTGCTTTATGGCTATTTACCCAAAGCTCTTTTAAGGAAAATCATACAATATTTAGGATACAGATAGGTATTTTATACATAGATATTTTAAGGAGTTATAATTTAATTTGGAGAAATGAGAGAAAGGGGCAGTGGTGGCCCGGTGGTAGGGTGCTGGCTTACTGATCCGGAGGTCCGGGGTTCCAGCCCCACTATCACCGAGTTGTCACTGTTGTCCCCCCAGTGCAGCTAACTGGGTTATCAAAGGCCAGCCATGTCTCTCACTGTCTGTAGTGAGAGGCATGTAAAAGAACCTTTGCTGATGTTCGTAAAAAGTAGGCTATTAAGTTGCCGTCAGCATGTTTCTGCCCTGCGTTGGCCTGGCGAGCTGTCCAGGGTGTTCTCTGCCCTTGCCTGGAGTCGTCTGAGATGGGCGCCAAATGATTCTTCCAGTTGCTGCTTTAGCATGATATCACGGAAATTAACAAATATGTGCCAAAAGCAAAGTGAATATTGCTGAACAGGTAAATTTAGGGATATCCACATATACTAAACAATTACATAAAAAAAGCTAAATAAATATTTTA
This sequence comes from Tandanus tandanus, assembly GCA_039654325.1. Classification (NCBI taxonomy): domain Eukaryota; kingdom Metazoa; phylum Chordata; class Actinopteri; order Siluriformes; family Plotosidae; genus Tandanus; species Tandanus tandanus. The sequence goes on from JBCNYH010000024.1 coordinate 33,708,634, forward strand.
GCCATAACAGAGGCAGGACCAGTGAGCTCTATCCACTCTGCTAGCAAAGCATAAGCACTGCGTAGCTAATGCCATGATTTAACCCCCTCACAGTTTTAGTATACACTACTTACTACATGGAACCAAGTAAACTACGCTCCATAACGGCATGTTTTACACTCATTTCAAGTTTATACCTGGAAACACAAGAACAGCAAACTAATATACTATTCCCATATAGTATATATTAATTATAAACATTTAATATAAATAAATTCATAAATCTAAATGTTTATTTTATGGTAGTTTTTGGTGAACAGATTTTGGTGTTTTTTCTGGATTGTACCCCATGTGTCTCCAAATTTTGTCATAACTAATTCCCACTCATTGTCTGAGTCTGCTCTGTTGCATTCCAGGATTTAGATCAACGCATGTAATCTGTACGCTGTGTATGCTGAAACAGGAGAAGCATCTGCATACATAGAACTGCGACTCATGCAACATTATAATGCAACTGAAAACCTTGAAAAGGGTGTGCACTGTGCAATAATTCTGCCTAACGGCTCTGGGGTCTTTTATTCAATCCTTAGTTCAGGTTACTGTCTGTGTGGAGGTCATGTGGGTTTCCATTCGGTTCCTCAGTTTCCTCACAGAGTCCTTAAAGCATGGAAAAAAACCAAGAGTGCAAATCATCACTCTTTTCTGTTTTGTGTGTGTGTGTGTGCAGGGTCTGTTTCTGGAGTACATTGAGCTGCTGGTGCAGTTTGGATATCTGAGCCTGTTCTCATGTGTATATCCACTTACGGCCGTGCTTCTGCTAATTAATAACATCACAGAGATACGCGGTGATGCCTACAAGATATGCCGCCTCTTCCGAAAGCCATTTTCTCCACCCGAGGCCAGCATAGGCGTTTGGCAGGTCTCACACACACACACACACACACACACACACACACACACACACACACACACACACACACACACACACACACACACAAGTTTGTACCTGGCCACAGGGCCACAATGTACAGGACTTTACATTTGGCGACCTCTTTGGCGAATGTACTCAAACCTGCTGTGTTGATTAAATTGGGTGTGTGTGCAAACATGGCCACAATCCATGGAGGAGTGCAAAAAAGTCAAGAACATTTAGGAAGTAATATAATAGTAATGCGGAGCTATATAAAATATATAAAAAATGTGGAGCTATATAAAAAAAATATACTCAGTACAGCAAACTTCTGAAACAGTTTTCTAGACATTTGTTTAGTGGACGATTATTTTACAATTTATAACACGTCTGTTTTAATGTGTTTTGCCTTCAAAAACTGAGTTTATTCTGAGCTTCTGCTTATTCTGTGTGTGTGTGTGTGTGTGTGTGTGAACTCCTCAGGTAGCATTCGAGGTGCTAGCATTTTTCTCTGTCATTTCGAACTGTTGGCTGCTGTTTTTAGCTCCACGAATACAAGTATTCACTCAGGACGCCGGACTGAACCCAAGCACTGCACTGATATTCTTCATCATAATGGAGGTTAGATGCACGCGCACACACACACACACACACACACACACACACACACACACACACATGCACACACATGAGATTTGACTGTCAAATCTTGTTAAATATTACATTTTAATTACTTGAGAGCAGAATCAGTAGCAGAGGCAGTGTGAACATTTTCATAGCAATATTTCTACTCGACAGCACCTTCTCATCTGCTTCAACCAATGTGATTATCACCAAAGTGAAACCTGATGTCCTTCATTCAAACATTAGCACTCCTCGATCCAAATAGAGTTACTAGAGCCAGAGGACAGTTGTTAATAATGCTGTGTTTTTGTTTCCGCAGCACGCTTTGATTGTGGTGAAAATGATTCTGGCATTTGTTATTCCTGACGAACCAGCGTGGGTCCAAACCAAGAGGCAACAGATTGAATATCGTACCATGATGGCCCTCAAAGAGCAGGTAATGTGGGGCAATACTGCACCACTGTGCAATATCTTACATACATGCCCTTGCACTTGAATATTTCAACATTTTCTGGAGTGCAGTGCTTAAAACTTGTGCACAAACTAATTGTGGTCAGATTCTGGTAAGGATTTAAAAAGTTTATTCATTTATTCTTTCATAGGACGGCGTGGAGGCTGGAGCCTATCTCAGCCAACTCTAGGTGAAGGTGTGATACGCCCTGATTAGCTCGCAAGTTTATCGCAGGGCCAACATGTACACAACCATTTACACTCACACCTAGTAGTAATTTGGAACAGCCAATTAGCCTAATGTGCAAGTCGCACAGCAAGAAGGGTCTGGGTTTAAGGCCACTGGTTCGGCGAGGGCATTTCTGTGTGGACTTTGCATGTTCTTCCTGTGCTTGCAAGGGTTTACTCCGGATACTCCGGTTTCCTCCCACAGAACAAAGACATGCACATTAAGCTAATTGGCTGTTCCAGATTGCCCCTTGGTGTGAGTGTGGATGGTTGTGTATGTATGTGTGTTTGTCCTGCAATGGTCTGGCAAGCTCTTCAAGGTGTACCCCACCTTCGCCCAGTGTCGGTTACGATAGGCTGCACACTCCCCACGACCTTAATAGGATTAAGCAGTTCCGCAAATGAGTGAGTGATACAAATATTTCTACTGCTGATATCCTATTGGATTTTCAGCATCAATATTTGATTTTAGAAAAATTAAAATGTTGGTATGTCACTGTGCTAGATTTTTCATGACTGGAATCTGAAACCTACCATGATTTTACCGATTTTGAGGACAGCCAAATATCTTCATTCATTCATTCATTTTCAAAGCAGCTTAATCCTAATTAGGGTTGTGAGGAGACTGGCGCCCATCTCACTCGACTCAGGGCGAGGGTGGGGTACACCCTGTACAGCTCACCAGGCCATCGCAGGGCAACACACACACAAGCATTCACACTCACACCTAGGGGTGATTTGGAACAGCCAGTTAGCCTACTGTGCATGTTTTTGGACTGTGGGTGGAAACCGGAGTACCTGGAGGAAATCCACACAAGCACGGGGAGAACATGCAAACTCCACACAGAAACGTCAGAGCTTCTTGCTGTGAGGCGGACATGCTAACCAGTGCACCACCGTGCCGCCCCGCCAGATATCTTATAAACAGAATTAAAAGTAAGTAATCTATATAAATACTAATTAAAAAGAATCCAACATTTTACCTCTACCCCCATCATTATATTATATCATTAAATATATACTGTATTTATTACATCTATTATTTTTTTTTTTATTATTATTTGTAGAGTCTACTGTATATGATTCCACTGACAGGCAACCACAACAAAAAAATTAATTCTCAATTTAGTTTTGCATTATGTAACATGACATTTGAAGGAATTTTACAAGTGCAGATTCATTTGGTTAATTATTAATTCCACCTGTACTTCAGAAACAAGGATACACTTTTGTGATGTTTTTTAAAAACATGAAATCTTACCTGGTTACCCCTACAGTTAGTGAAGGCCAGTCCACTGTACCAGACAGATCACTGTCATGCATTCTGTCACTCATATAACATTAAACACAGTGTAGAAGATCCCCAGTTGTGTTGCTCTTTTAATACACTCCTTCTTATAAGGTCATCCAGATTATCTGAAATATCTTCAGTTCCTGGTGTTACAATGGTTTTGAGAATAGCTTCTGAGTACAGGGAGGTCTGACACATTATTTGGAGGTATTGTCTACACTTTTGGAGTATGTTTTCCTGATAAATTGTTAGTGTAGTCTCTTACACTGTATTATGATGTTCCTTTGTGTTAAGAGCCTTATTCTGTGCACATTGTGTTTTTTTCCTAGACTGTTAAATCTTAACTTGCTGATTTTAGTTTTTCTTCCATCTTACAGAAAGTGAAGCACCCTAGCATTCGCTCATAACCCTGATACAGAAGGATACAGACTCAGAGGAGTGGCATCGGCAGGCTAGTTCCCTACGCCGTCGCTTTTAAAGAAGTGTGCTGTTAACTTAGCTTGCTGTTGCATTGTGAGATATGGGGGTGCGGTATTTTAAATATTATGAATGTATATGACACAATGACACTTTTGGAATACAACAAGCTTACACATGTTGCCAACACTAAATGGCAGACAAATCGCAATATTTATGCAATTTGCATCCTGTGACCTCATACATGAGTCTCATCCTACGACCCCATATATGTCTCATCCTGTAATCTCCTACATAAAAACTGTCTCAACTTGATTAGAGAATATCCTTTAAAATGAGTGTTTTCAATAAAACCATTGTGTACTTGCTGAAAAGGCGATGTTGTGGCTCAGTTGTGAGCACTGTCGCCTCACAGCGAGAAGGTTTGCAGGTTTGAATCTTGGCTGAGGGCATTTCTGTGTGAAGTTTGCATGTTCTCCCCATGTTTTCCTCAGGGTATGCTGGTATCCTCCCACAGTCAAAAAAACATGCACATTAGATCACCTGACTACTCTAAATTGCCCCTAGGTGTGAATGTGCAATAGACTAGTAACCTGTTCGGGATATATCCCACATTTTGCTGGGACTTGTTCCAGCTTCGCCCGTAACCCCGGCATATATGAGGTATAGATAATGGATGGATGTGCTTGGTGAAATGGTATTAAATTGTGCATGCTGTAAACAATGTAAGGTAAAAACAGTTAGATTTAACAACAAATTCTCATATGCTTTCTTTTTGGTTCTGTCTTTTATCTGCATCTGCCCCTGTTGTTAATATCAAAAGCACACATTGCTCTTTAGTTAATCTGTTCAGTAAATACAATGCTAAATATCTGGCAAATTTTATTGCAGTTCCTCTTAATGTCTCAGTGTAAACACACTAATCAGTTGAGAACTCATAACAAGCCTAGAATAATATGCAAATATGCAATCTGAGACACAATGTATACCTCGCACTTCAACCTTACAGCAGCTTTATCATCTAGCAACCAAAGAATTCTGATTGCAGCAGTGTCTGCTTGTATTAGGTGTGGAGTAGACACTTAATGTCTTGATGGAATTATTCAGTCACTGTTGAATAATGTTTTACTGTACAGCTGTTATTTAAAAAAATTTAAGAAAAAGAAAAAAACCCCTGAAGAACCAAAGCATGAGCATTATACTCAACAAGCTGTTGTGCACTGTACTGCTAATAATAAAAATAATAATAAAAAAATGCAACACAGACACTGATTTGGTTTACTCCATTTTAATAAATAAATACAAAAATAAATTAATCTCATTGAGACAGAGTCATTGTTTTAATAAGGGTCAATGGGACTCTAGACATAGCCAGATGTCATTCTACCCCGGTCGGTAAACTGGAGACCCGAGACAATGAGAATGAGAATGAAAAAATGAGAAGTGAGTGAAGAATGGGAATCATGTGTGCATCTAATCACTTTTTTCTACAGGTGCAGTCGAATATTTAGAGAAGGCCTGCAGTCAGGAAGTGTATGTGAGTAAGTGCAGTCAGTACAGGTTTGTGCTTTCCAAGTCTCTGCTATACACAAACATCGATCCCTGAAAGGAGCAGTGCAGCAGAAAATCTAATGTACACAACTGTGCATTATCTGAATCTGTCATTGTTGCTTCTTTAGTTTTTCATGGGACCTGATATCCTACAGTAATGCACTGAACTTATAGTTGCTTTCCACAAAACTGTTATAATTTTTTCAATAAAAATGGAACTATATTATTATTTCCGAACTCTTTCAGGCTCAGAAACACATTGTGAGTTTTAACTTGGATTCAAAAACTAGACACAAGATGGCAAATAATTAAAGTGGTGTTACACGGGTCAACTTGCAACAACGGCTGCGATACACTGTGGTTGCACAGAAACTAAGTGTGCAAGTGCAAGTTAAGTGTGTAACACCAGCTTAAAGATTATGTCCAATATATCTGCCTCTCAAGATGTCACACCATGTCCTAGTGAGTCTGCATGTGGTTTGAGGGAGATATTCACATGACTGTGGGTGAGATAAACTTGCCTAACTTCTGAGCGCCATTAGCCCTAAAGCTCCAGTGCAAAACTAAAAGCAAATGTCAAGCTTTTGTTGAAAAGTGTGTGCATTAGATTTTGTACTTAACCATTGCTTCAGCTGTTAGTTAGTTCTTTATGAAAGCTATAAATAATTCTACAGGCAGATTTCAAACCTCTTTTTTTTGTGAGGTATGAATAATGCACTGACCTTCAGTAAAACATTCTGAAACATTTTCACTATAGACATTTCAATCGCTCTGAAACACTTCATGGCTAAAGGCTGTAGTCACACTGGAGATCTGTCAAGGCTTTAGACAAAGATATGTAGGATATTCCCAGAATATTTTTTCTCTATGGTGTATCTTGATTACGTCAGCTGATGGATTAAATGGATTCGAATGTTTTTAATGCACTGTATACATTAGCGATACACTGCACTGCACTTATTTAGCAGTAGCTCAGATCATTCTGTGTAAGCCAAAAGTTAGTCTTCTCTGTTTATAAAGAGGCTGTCAACATCTCACAAACTGACTTCTATGTTTTGACTGGTTGATGAAACGGTACCATATATTCAGGACTATAAGTCACGCACCATACACTAAATTTTGTTTTGAATAAAAATTGAAAGCAAAGTTGCCCTTTGCTGTAAATCACTAACATGAAGCCACCATTTGTATACAGTAGTTACAGCGTAGCCTTATTACACATATCATTTAGCTGCAATGCTTCTATTTATGTATTATTAAACTTAGCAGACAGTAAGCTAAGGCAAACCTTTAAACAGCAGTGAACATATTACTGACATTTTCTACTAAATATTCAGTCTAATATTAAACAACCAGGTATTATTTTGTTAAGACTTTGTTAGTAAACATGTCTGCTGCTATTGCTGTGAGATATGGAATACAGCAGGCAATTTAAGAAAGGGTGCAAAAAAAAAAAAGAATTATGAATTTAGAATTGTACTGTCAACCAAAGCTCAATCAACATGTCCTCATAATTAAATGTACACTATAAATATTAATGCTTTATATATTTTTCACCAAATATTAACATATAATTACACACATATTTGGGCATTGATCTACATTACTGGATCAGTCACCTCCTATTTACTAGCATTTGCGGTGATGAGTGCATCGCACCACTTTTACAATGCCTGGAAGCTATAACGCATGTTACAACAACAAGCATGGATGTTCCATGCAGCAGAGAAATATTCTGACCTAATTTCTAGAATTAAAAAATTAATTAATAAAAAAAATAATAAATCCTGGAATCATCAGGAAACAGAGCTGCATATATGTAAAATGGACTTTAATATCATTTATGTAGGATCACTTGGAAATTGATTTTAAAAAAAATCTTGATTCCATCATTTAAGCACTTATGTATACAAGTGCTTTTAATAAATGACTAAAACATTTTGGAAAGATGGCCTCCTTCTTCCTACTTCCCAATACATGCACAAAAAGAAAAGAGAAATGAAAGAAAAGAGAAAAATGAAAAGAAAATAGTAAAAAAAAAAAAAAGTAAATTTCCAGATGAACTGATACCAGTCATTTGGCGCACTCATTGTAATGTAGATCACTGGGCGCCATGTTTGCTTCCAGGCATAGTAATGGTAGCCGCTTTGCATATGTTCGGCCAATCCAGTAATGTAGATGAATGCACCTACCTTCAATGGTGTAAACAGAAGCAGGGTCTGTTTTCCGAAATGTAACTTTTACAAACATAAATTTTAATTCAGCAGAGAGTTTGAGAACCGTGTCAAAACTAGATGGTGTATCTTAGTTGTATCAGAACAACAGTGTGTCTTATAGTCCAAAAAATATGGCTGTCTCAAAAAAGAGCTTTTTGTTAGAATAAAATAATTTTTGTTCTTCACACTGCAGAAGAACTGAATCATCCACAAAGACCTTAGTGAGAGAGGCTGAGAAATAATAACCTCTAGTGCAGACGACATTAGCAGTGTGACTGTGTGTTATTTGTAGTTATTTATACTTCTACTGTACATGTGACTGATGTAAGATCTTAGCTGATTCAGCTTTACATCAATAGCACTAACAAACAGCAAAACACTTCTGCTTTAGAAAAACATTTGCTCTATACTAGGCATGTAACTAGTGACAATTTTGGAAATTTTTGTTTTCAAGTATTTTTCTACAACCTCACAATTTTGGGTGCTACTTTTCCTCTTTGTTGTTTGATGCCTAGAGCTTGTTTAGTATGTGGTATGTCAGGTGAAAACACAATATCATGTCAACAGCATATACATAGATAATAGCACACATGCTTAAAAGAATATATACACTCTGTACATGTCCAGATGTGTCCAAGTGCTTATACTGACGGACTGCTTGCACAACATGCACCCCGAGGCAAACGAGTCAGTCTCACTCTCTTCTGATAGTCCTCTTTAAATTAAATTAAATAAAAATGAAGTAAAACAAAACAAAACAAAAATTATAATAATGAATGATATGAAGTCACCATGTTTCTACCTTCCCCCTAGTATAGTAAGACTCTGCTATGATAACATTTTCCAGAATAATCATGTACACCTTTGAAAGAAAAATAAAAAAACATAGCTTCAGGAAGACCAGTCTTCTCTCGTTTACTTTCATTATAAACCTCAGTACGAGTCCCTGTATCACAGATACGTTCTATATCTTTCCTTGGTCGGCCCAGCCAGTACTTTGATCAGTGCTCACATATATGTGTTCAAATGCTCTGCATGTCTTTCATACATCCTAAAACCCGACACACACTCGGGCCAGTAGAATGGGGACATTTGTCAGAAAAGCCAGCTCAGTGCCAGACTCAAGAAAGCTACATAAGTTCTGCTTCATTTTCTGTTCATTTTCAGTATTATTTAATCAATAGTGAATAAAATGCAAAGGCTAGTATCTCCCAGTTAGCACTGCTTTCATCTGGTGTGCATGTTTCCATGTACGCTAATCCAATTTACATTTTAACTTCATCCAGAGACACATTTAGAGCAATCAGCTATTCAGTACTCTATCATTTAAAGCAGTTTTGATGTGATAGGATCCAAGTTGCTCTCAACTCTTGCCCTGTGCACATGGACTGCATCTGAATACTCATACTTGCATACCATTATGCAAAACCCAGTATGCTTGATGTCCCAATACTCAGTAAGCAATTTACAGTATTCAAATGTGACCTAGAAGCCCCTGTCACATATATCGCACAACAGGTATACAACAGAAAACTGGACTACAACCTACAACCTCACCTGTTGTGACTGAAAATGCCATCGTAGACATTGTCATGGAGTTTTAAACATGCTTAAAATTTTTTTCGTCTTGTAGACAATTCTTGATGTCAGGTCCATTTACGTATAACGTCATGTGGCTGTGGTACATATTTAATACGCTTTTTGGGTCATCTGATATGGTTGAGTCATATGGCCCTACGATTGATCTATGTTAAACCCACAGGACTTCCTTATATTGTATTTTATCGTACAACATTTTTACGACAGTGTTAGGTTAAGCGTACATACATCATACTAAGTATTCCAACACAGCCATGGTTTTAAATTGTTGTAGCCATATTGTAAATATTGGGACCCGTAGATCATCAGACCATCTCCAGTTGCTGAGCAACTGACGATAGCCAGGTTAGCCCATGAACAACAGGAATATATTGGAGAATTTATTGCAATTATATCATCTAGAGTCCTAGACAGTTAATTATATGATTCTATACACAGCAAAGCGAGGTCACATGACCACTCATATTCCAGTATGCTCTAAAATAATATTGTTATTTGTGAAGCAAATTCAAATCAACAATGAAATCTACATCCAACCGTGATAAGCTGGGAACAGAACAAATATAATTCTATGGCCAGGGAGGAATCTTGTTTCTGGCACTACCACTTCCAGAAGCAACCACTCAAATACGATACCAGTGTTATCTAGTAATATACTGGATCGTATTCGAGTTCTATATCAGCACTTTTGCTAAAACTGTTTCTTTAGTGTCTGCCCTATGTGTGCTGCTTCACATGCTTCACATCTCTTTAAGTAAATCTCTGCTCTAAAGAAGCTGCTACAGTGCAAAACAACAAGCAACTGTTTTATTCACAGGGATCCTACACTCTCAGGACATATGCTAGTTCTAATAAAACATCACTGAGATTCGCATAAATCGCAAGTAGATATAGATGTCTATGTACACAGCAGCGTAGTAAAGTTATCCGCCACACAGGAAAGCAGCTGGGAATGCTGGGTAGAGGGCATGGAAAGTGATGGGTGTGTAATGATTACATGTGGCTCTGTGTGTGTGTCTGTGTGTGTAGCCAGAGCACCTCGGAGATCACAGTAAGAGACAAAGACATGTGCTGTGTCTTTTAAAAACCGGTAATTACTGGTAAAGTGGGGAGGATAGCAGGAACTCTGTTTACTAGCTTTGTGGAATGCCAGAAATATCTGGACAGCTTTCAGATGTCTCCGCTACAGCACGTGGCAACAGTTATACTGAGCAAAGGGAAGCAGTTTCTCTTTGGATGTGGGCTGGATGTTGAATGATAATGCTTTCTCACAGAGTGGGAACTGCAGCAGGCGATCTCGCAGGTTCACGTTCTTGTTCTTATTGGTGTCTGTTCCGGCGTCCCTGGATCCCCCCTGACCCTGCTGTGGTTTGCCGCATGTCTCCTCCGTCCTCTCGGTATCTCCAGGAACTTTGCGGGTTTCCACCCCATCCGGTCTCAGATCCACGCAATGATTCTTGGGTAGAAATCGCGGAGAGACGCAGGGGGCTGAAATGACACTGGTGTCAAGCAGCCTCGGCTTGGATGGGGTGTTGTTGTTGTCTTCCAGCGTATCATTGGAGACTTCGTTTTGGCCCCAGCAACACTGAACAGGATCAAGCCTAGGTGGTGCTGAAAATCTGTCTACCTTCTGAAGGCTCTGATTCTTATGACCCTCATCTTCAGCTTTGTCCGAAGCTCTTCCTGTTGTTCCAGGTTCTTCGATGTGGTTCTTATCCACTATCTTTGCAGCTGGTAAAGGTCTGTCTTTCTTCTGAAGGTCCTTATTTATATCATCTTCAGCCCTGTTGGAAGATTTTTGCACGTTGTTTGGGTTCTCAGTTTCTTTCCTGACCACTGGAGAACATCTGTCTGTCTTCAGAAAGTCTTTTTGTCTTTCGCTTTCTCCTCTCTCTGAGGCTTTCCCTGGTTCCACTGTGTTAGCGTCAGTGTGTGCTGCTGATGCTGGTTCAGGCAGCTTCTGAAGACTTTGGTTCTGTTCTTTATGTTTATCTCGATCTGATTCCTCAGTTTTATTCTCCTCAGTCCTGCCATCTGCTGGAGGCCCAACTAACTGCTGACGGTCGTTCTGTTTCTCATCTGTATCTCTGTCAGGGGCGTTTCCTTCTTTCCTGGTTGCCTCAGTGTGGTCCTTCTCAACATGGGCTGTTGGTGGAAGTCCACTGGGTTTCTGAAGGCTTTGCTCCAACTGTTGCTTATCCTGAAACATATATGAGTGTTTCTCAATCTGGGATGCCATCTTCTCATTTTTTGATGTTTTTTTCCTGGTGTCATCCCCTTGACTTTCCTCTTTGACTGTCTCTCCCTCTCCTTGAAGCTCCTCATCTTCTAAGAGGACTTCACAAAGCCCATGTCCCTTGCTCTTTTCCTTTCCTCTCCCTCCCAGCTTCTCTGTATCTTTGGGAGAAGTGTTCAAAAAGGTTGCTTCTGATGGCACCAAGCTGGCTTTGCTACATTGCTCAACGGGTGGATATTCTTCTTCTTCATCCTCCTCCTCTTCTTCCTCACAGATTTGATGCAAAGCTCTAAGGTTCTTGACTACCGGAGGTGGGTCTGGGGGTACAGAGCGGAGACTGAGACCTAGGCAAGAGCTGGGACTACCAAAATCACCGAAGGATGTTTCCTGACGGCTGGGTTTGGGAGCCAGCAGGTCTCCAGACTCACACACTCCCCGACGACAGAAACCCGGAGACACAGAACCCAACTGGGTAACAGGAGCCAAAGAAGTGTCTCTGAGAGCATCAGCTTGGGGGCCACGGCCTTCCACCAGGTCCAGAGGCTCGGAAAAATCCCTCCTGTTAAAGAAATAACCCAAAGATTTAATAGACTGCGTATGTCACTTCAGAAATATGGACTGATAAGGGATAATTTGCTTATGCAGGGCTGTAAAACAATTCCCTTATCTAACAAATGTTCACACTTGAATGGGATGTATTATAATAGGAAATAACTCTTATACTGGGCTATGGTAATCTAACACTGGCTCTACAATCTCCTAGACTATTCAAGTTATTCTATCAGTAAGCTTATATGCTCCTTCAGGTGCTTGTAAGGAGGAAGCTGAGATGACCTTGAGGGAACATTACAGAGCCACTGTTCTAAAAATGAACTGTCTGCTAATATTACAGTCTAACCTACAGTTAAGATGACAGTGCAGTTGTGACAGCATATTCAGAACATCATGCTTGCACACAAACACAGTCCTGTTCCACCAGCATATGAAATAAAATCCAAAAGTAAATGTATCCTAACTAATCCAATCAATTATGTTATTCTTTGCCATTCTCTGTTGATCTGAAATCTTTGAGCATGTGTATTTGTTATAGCTGAATGATAGATTATCATCAGTCTGTTATACTTTACCAGTCTTAGAGTGCAGAAGCATACAAGGTCTAAGTGTCAGCTTTAATGAACTGTGTGTGTGTGTGTGCTGTGAGAATTCTATCCAGTCTCATTGTTTTTGTGTGTGTTATGATACACTGAGGGATTGCCATACTGCAAATAAAATACAGTATTTTAATCATTCAGGCCAGCTTCATGTATTTTTAGCTCATGTTACACAGAGATTCTGCAAAACCACGTCGGTGTATGTTTTTACATAACAAGCCGATGTTCTGGAACCGAATACATGATGGGTAACATAGCGGATAGCAAGTGTGTGACTCACTGTGTGTGTCTTTGCTCTGGATTGAGACCATTCGACTCCTGTTTGTCCTGTAGGATGCGTTCTCCAAGCAGGTAATACGTGGCTGTGATGTGATTATACCGGTCAGCCTCCAAGGCTCTAGAACACACACACAGACACACACACAGAGAGAAACAGAGAGAGAGAGAGAGAGAGAGAGAGAGATTATTCAGTTCATTCACTATGTAGAGCTACAAATCACAGCAGGTGTCCTGCTAAACAAAGTCATGTTGACAAAAAAAATAAACAAAACAAAAAAGAAAGTAAAAATGGACTGAAATTTGCAGGAATTAAAATTAATTCAAAGTTAGACATTGTCACACACAATGTAAGACCACATGCATTAATCAATTATAAAGTTTTTAACCTTTTCATATCTTATAGGAGGTTCATGTAGCTCTCTGTGTAAGACTCAGCTGTACATGTACAACAACATTTGGTTTAAATGTCGTGAACCTGGGTTAAAACGTAGAGGTCTTATATAATTCTTAGGTGACTGAGCCTTAAAAGCATAACATTTTAATAAAAATGATGTTGATAATCATTTTTTCTTCAGATACCATCAGTAGTAATATATAGGTAGAATGTAGCAGTTTGACTCTACTCACTCCTGTATGGTGTCTCTGTCAGCGATATTCCCAGAGCTCATAGCCTGCAGGATGAGCTCGTGCTCCTGGGGAGAGAGGCTGCAGTGAGGTGAGACAGGCGATGGAGACGCATCGACACCCTGCAGCCACGGGTGAGACTCAATCTCCAGCAGAGGGGCTCGCTTAGATGGATCTCTTTGCAGCATCCGCGAGATCAGACTAACAGAGGCAGAATGAGAGAGGAATTAATAGAAAGTTACTGGGGTGAGTTATATGCTTGTTATCACTATGTTACTGTGAATGTTTTTGTTGTTATGTCTTTATTATATGATTGACAGCTGTTTTTGCAAGTGATATGTATAAGAAGGTGGGACTGAGAAAAATATAAAAGACAGCAAAGAAAAAAGAGAGAAAGAAAGGGGGTGTGGATGTGGAGAAGACAGGGAATAGAAATGAGACAGAAAAAAGAGAAAACAAGCAAAAATGTGTTATTTCTGTGTTATTGGAGCAGAACAAATATAAAATATCTTTGCAAACAAGGTAGGTAATCTCTCTCTCTCTCTCTCTCTCTCTCTCTCTCTCTCTCTTCCGTGTACTTTTTATTTAATTCCTGTGCCTCTCAGACTAACTCGCTTTTTCACACTGCTTCGATAAATATTCATCATCTCATCAACAGGCGCTGATATTTGCATATGCACATCTGGCTGTGAAAGTGAGCGAATGAAACAAAGTGGTTATCTCACTTCTCATTAATATTCATGAGCACCTGCAGAGTATGGTAATGTAAATTGGGGAACATAAAAGATAAGCTTCGACCATGCCAACGTGTGTGTGTGTGTGTGTGTGTGTGTGTGTGTGTGTGTGTGTGTGTGTGTGTGTGTGTGTGTGCCACACAGCATCATTTACCCACCCTGAGTGTTTTGTTACAGTACTACCTGACTCAAAACCAGCATGCGATCAGCACAGCCAGTGGAGGGAGCCATACGACTGTGCGAGTGTGTGTGTGTGTGTGTGTGTGTGTGTGGGGGGGGGGGGGGGGATTTCCTGATCTTCACACCAAAT
>JBCNYH010000024.1:33837675-33848266 GCA_039654325.1 Tandanus tandanus
GTGATTGTAAAGTGCGGAATTCGACCTGGATGAAGTCTGGTAGCGTTTTCCTCGTTTCCACCTGTAGCGCACACACACACACACACACACACACACACACACACACACACACAATATAACATTCACACACTGCCCGGCCAAAGAAAATGTAAAAAGTACACTGTAATATTTTCATGGAGTGCATTTAGCCTTGATCACAGCATGTAATCTCCATGCCATTGGTATTCCAGTTGGTCAGGTTGAGGCTCAGTAACATTACTGTGGCAATAAAATGAAGTCAGCTGATGATCTGAATGTACTGAATGAGCAGGTTATTACATCAATGGACTCATTCTTCCCTTTTTGTATTTATTTTAACAACTCTGACAAGATTATTGCAAAAGTTAATCACTACACCCTATTCCAGTACTCAGCATAGTGAGGCACATCTAAACAGAAAACCATCATTTATTTTATCATGTCGTCCACCACTACACAAAATAAAGTGAGTAACTCTTATTTAAAGTACATTTATTAAGAACATTTGGCTAACCAGATCAACAATGAAAGATGACACAGTGTGGAATACAACCTGTACATCTGTGTTTTTTTTTTTTTTGCCCCAGGTGATAATCTGTCTTAAAATATTAAAAAATGCACAGTATTGCTCAGCCAAACTGTTTTTTTGGTCAAAATATACAATATTAGCAATAACAGAGGATGCTGCTGAAGTGCTCAGATAATGATAATCAGATAATATTCAGAGAAATGAACAGAGCAATACTCCCTTCACTATCCAAAAGATTGAGATTGTAATTCCACCAAAAAACACACATCAAACCAAAATTTGTTATTAATTATGCAAAAGATACAAAGTCTATCAGGTGGATAAATGAAGAAACAGATATATTGGATTTGGTATTTCATCCCAGTGGGTCCTTAGATTCAGCATCATATCTCTACTTTTCTCCTCTCCATCCAAATGCTTCACAAATGTAAACAAATTTACGGTCAAACTGCGAAAAACAAAATGCAAATGCAATCCCATGAACTACTGCTTGATTCAGAAGAGTCAAACACCCGGCCTGAAGAGATCAAAGCCCGACAATACTATGACTAACAAATTGGGGGACGGGAGTTAGCATGCTAGTTCAGGCCAAAATGTGCTGTTTTGCATTGGTATATACTACACAGGAACAACATGATCTGACTGGTTCACCATCAGGGAATAAAAACATATTACTACAAGTTGATAATGCTTAAATCAAAACAATAGACCCTTACGATTCATCATGGTCACTTGGAGCAGGCAACATCATCACACTTTAAAATGGAAAAATAAACCTTACTAGAACTGTGAGTAAACTCACTACAGAATGACTGCCTTGGAGTTTTATCAAAATCTATCCAACAGTTTAGCAGGAGTTGCGCTTACAGGCCTGTCACCATATTCTAAATTATATAATTGAATAAGTTAAATTATCTTCCCTTCAAAACGTCAAACCCGCATTATTTTACTTCATGCACATCTTTAAGTGGTACACGACATGTAAAGTTCCATCAAAATCAATTATGGGTTTAGGAGAAATTGCGCTTACAAGCTTCCATAGATAGACGGACGGACGGACAGACGGACAGACAGGGTGATTCCTTCATACTGTTTGTGGGGAGTACAAAAAACTGGTCTAGATTTGTTTTTCTTGTATTTCTGTTTAGTATATTCTAAAACTTTGAATGAGTGTAAAACCATACCTTCACAGAATGAGATTTTCTTACATTTCCATGTAGTATATATTAGAACTGCGTCTAAAACTATGCCATTAGCTACACAGCATTTAGCTCTGCTCAGAGTGCATGGAGCTCAACCAACCTGCCTCTGGAATGACTCAGATATTTAAGAATAAATGAGAACAATCTTGATTTAGTTTGCTTTTTATGTTCCTATGCAGTCTATACTAAATCAATTATTTGCTATACGCTGGACATTCTGTCTCGAGGATTATTCAGCAACATTAACCTCACCTTTGGTGAATAATTGTTAATTACACCAATGCATTACAAATTAAATGGTTAGATGTTTATTTAGATTTTAAGGAATGGGTCTCCAATGTTAGTGTTTTAAGGCTGTAACAATAATTATCTACACACTGGAAAGATGTTGGGGCTTTTCCAGTTTTACTCTGTAACAGAACATGCAGTCCTTTTAACTTGATTTCTCAAACAAGCCGCACCAAAGTTTTCAAAAGAATGTCAGACTTTCACATTATTTAAACCTGACAATACACCTATATGATGTGTTTTTAAATCTGAAGCAAAAGCAGCAAAAATATATAAATAAATAAATAATTACAACAGTCCCAGACCCCAAATATGGTATCAAATATGATTAAAATAAGTAAAATCTAAATATTTAAAAAATTCATTATGTGTTGCAGATGTGCTTACATTTAACAGTTTAGTCAGCAATAAAAAGTGAGAAGTCACCATCCCCCGGTGTGTGTAGTTATTACACTACTTCTGGTAAATGTAAAAGTCTATATGGAGGATCATTATGGATACAAATGCTCATTATCTGTACATCAATGAGGCATATAAGATGAGCTAAAATGTAAAATACAATTTATAATAAAATATTTGTTTGAAACAATGTTTGAACAAAATATTTGTTATTTAAATAAAATGCTGAAAGTAAAATCTTGTTTTCTGTTGTTGCCCCCACTCACCCCTACCTTTCTATCTGATTAATAATTTATTTATCGAAAAAAATAAATAGACAGATTAATTGATTAACAAAATACTCACAAGTCTCAGCCCCAAAAAAGAGGTACCATACCATCTTTCATGCATACTTTTACAAACATATTTAGTCATACTGGCAACACCCCTCTCACTCTTCTGGGAGACTTCAATCTTCCACATGACAAGCTCCAGTCCTCTTGCCTTCTCCCTCTTCTTTATTCCTTTTCTTTAACTTTCAACAACTGCTCTCCCACACACAAAGGAGGGAATCTCCTAGATCTTGTTTTCAGTCATCCCTCCTCAGTCACAGGCATTACTACCACCCCACTTTACATCTCTGACCATCACTTGGTTTCCTTTACTATTGTACCATACCTATTCTATCCAACACCAGCTTTCAGTTTTGTTCCCCGACTCGGCAAAACCTCCACACTGTATCTCCATCTTTTGCTTACTGTACTTTATCTTATCTTCCTAACCCTGCTCCTCTGCTACTGCTACTACTGACAATTTCCTCTCTTCACTCTCTACATCTATGGATCTCCTCTGCCCACTATCTACAAAATCCAAGAAGACTTCTTACCCTGCTCCTTGGCTCTCAGAGGTGCTGTGAAGCAATCGTAGACAACTCAGAGCAGCTGAGAGAAAGTGGGAGAAATCTCAACTTGAATCAGATCTGGCTTCCTACCATGCTCTCCCATCCACATTTTCATCTGATGTGACTTCTGCTGAAGACAGCCTTCAACAAGAAAAAGTTGGACACTGCTGCACAAGACCCACGCAAACTCCACAACACCTTTTGATCCTTACTCAATCCATCTGCTCCACCTGGCCCATTCTCCCTGTCCGCTGAAGACTTTGCTGACTTCTTTGATGGGAAGATTAAACAAATCTGTCAGACATTCACCCCCATCCCAACTTCTATACTACACAGGGTAGATTCACAGTTTTCCAATCTCACAACTGAAAACATCCAGCAAGTCATCTCATCATGCAATCCTACCACCTGCTCACTGGATCCAGTCCCTTCCACAATACTCCAGACTATATCTCAAGACCTTCTCCCCTTTACCTCCACTATCATCAATAACTCCATATCATCTGGTAATGTACCAACAGCGTTCAAAAGAGCCAGGGTTCTGTCCATCTTATAGAAACCCTCTCTGGATCTATCAGACATCAGCAACTACAGACCGGTATCACTTCTTTCTTTCCGCTCTAAAATTCTTGAACACACTATTTATAACCAAATGTCTCATATCAGGTTACATGGAAGGGACCAACATCTTCTCCATGCCAACTTTCCGCTGGCGTTCCCCAGGGCTCAGTTCTTGGTACACTTCTGTTCTCTCTTTATACTTGGTCCCCCAGTGATGTTATATCCTCACATGGGTTTTCATACCACTGTTATGCAGATGACACTCAACTTGTCCTCTCTTTTCCTCCTTCAGACATTGACGTTTCTTTCTGGATCTCTGCATGGTCTGGCAAGTATCTCCTCATGGATGGCAGCTCACCAGCTGAAGCTTAATCTTAGCAAGACTGAATTGCTGTTCATCCCAGCTGACTCATCCCCACATCAAGATCTTGGAATCTCCTTGGACAACTCTGTGATCTCTCCTTCAGTCACTGCATGAAACCTTGGAGTAATTGTCTGTCTTTGGACCATGGACTCAGATACCTGTCCAGTCCCTTGTCATCTCAAGACTAAACTACTGCAACTCACTCCTGGCAGGTCTACCCTTGAGCGCAATTTGACCTCTGCAACTGATCCAGAATGCAGCTGCACGGCTTATTTTCAACCTTCCCAAATTTTCCCACACCACTCCACTGCTACAATCTCTCCATTGGCTTCCTGTAGCTGCTCGCATTAGATTTAAAACACTAATGCTTGCCTACAAAGCCAAAAATGGACCTGCACCCTCCTACCTCAAAGCACTTATCACACACTGCACTGAACCAAGTTCTCTCAGATCCTATAGCACTGCTAGACTGGTACCTCCTTCTACCAAAGGACAAGGGAAAAATGCATCTAAACTCCTCTCTGTTCTGGCTCCAAGGTGGTGGAATAACCTTCCTCTGAATATCCGGACAACTGAGTCACTGGGTGTCTTCAAACCACGGCTGAAAACCTACCTTTTTCGGCAGTACTTTGGCACTATGTTTCACACACACACACACACACACACACACACACAACACCTACCCACTGAGTCTGACTGACGATATACTTATTCTGTGTCCTGACGAACCAGTATAAGAATATATTCACTGATAGTGACTTTAAAGCACTTCTGTAAGTCGCTCTGGATAAGAGCATCGGCTAAATGCTGTAAATGTAAACGTCATACCTCCTGACTGGAATAGAGATAAACATCCAGCTTGCTTGTATGGGATTCTGTCAGAGTGAAAACCAGCACAGTTTTATCGCAATGTCATTAGAGCGAGCGCATTGATCCGTCTCTCCGTGGATCAGTCTACAAGAATCTGCGCGCCATAAACAAACCAAATGGCCAATCGTACACCAGAGGACACACAGACACCCATGAGATGTGATCAATAGTGAACGAGTGCTAGTGTGTAAAAACCACAGTGGCTTCTTTATAGAATAAGGACCAATACTCAGCAACCCAAAGAAGTGATTCAAGAGCTAACTAATTTAACCTCCTCACTGTGTTGTCAACAGTAGAGAGGTCTCATGATGGATCATCACTCTTGAGATACATCCGTTGTTCTTATGCCATAAAACCAAGACCAATAAAAAGCTTCATTAAAAGGCCGACTCATCCTACTCACAATCCAATTCATAGGTTTTGTATATATGGCAGTGGAAAGGTCTGCTAGCTTTCTGCACGCTCAAGAAGCTGACAATTTCAAGCATGATTGGTAAGTTTGATGCTGCTGTTCCTGTCCTCTTTTCCTCTGTGGCAAGTACCAAGCTGCCATTGTGTATGTTAGAAATATTCCAAAATCAACAAGGAACAATTCAGCAACATCCTGGGCTACAGCACTAAAACTGTTCTATTGTAATGGACCCAAACATGCCCCGGCTGTCTCTTGTGCAGTCACAAAGATATGAAAAGGTTAAGAATATTTTGTTAAGAGCTTTAATGTACAACATGTGGATGAATTAAAGGGTAGCTAATTAATAATTATGCCCTAAAGGCAAGGTGGGATGTTGAGGGGACTATCCAATGCAGCAACATCCACTAAGGATGAAAAATTGTGTTAGTATGTAGTACACGAGAACATACATATAAAAACTAAATCAAGATGTTTTTAGTAGATTTTTTATTTTATCCATGACAAGGGCAGTTCATGTGAACTCTGAGTGACTCTGAACAAAGCTAAGTGATGTGAAGCTAATGGTATGCATTCAAAGTTTTAGTACATACCATACGGAAACACAAGAAAAAAACAATCTAAAACAAGTGTGTGATAATGACGCCTCCTGCTCCAAGTGACCGTGACAAACCATGAGAGTGTCCGTCGTTCTGATCCAAGCATTATCCACTCTGGATAATTTTTTTTTTTTAAATGCCCAGATAGTTGACCAATCAGATCGCACCATTTCTGTGTGTTAAATGCTAATCAATCTTACCAACTCCTCCTCATAGTCTTCCTCCTGGCAATGTCTTCCATTTCATGACTTGGTATTCAGCTACCCCAGCTCCTAACAAGCTAATGGGCTACTAATGGTCAAGGTCACCAACACGTACAAAAAAAAACAATGAATTGGACTGTGAGCAGGATTAGTCGGCCCCTTTAACGGATTGTACTTATGACAACACAATGATTGCTATAATAGCTGAACATGGAACTCAATCAGATTTCATTAAATTAGATTAGAGGTGCACAATGCAGACACATACACCTTCATATATTTATTTTAAATAATCTAGTGTTATTGTAGTGATTGTCAGTCTGCCCATTTGAGAGACAGCAGGCAGTGACTGGGGCTTAGTTTAGTGGGCTCATTTGTTACAGTCTGTTTCTGGAATGGTTACAAAGCCACTACTGCAATAATAATGAATAAACTACATATTCTGCAGCTCTCCCTTGGATGATCCAATTTTCTGATATATGTAAACCAGTGAACCTACTGACCCAGTGCTGCAAAAACATATGCAGATTAAATGACAAGCAATTCTTGTGATTTTTTTTTATTTTTATTTTTTTAACTGACGTGCCATTTTTTACCTACATGCCATTTTTTAACTTCCCACACAGGAAGGATGCCAAGTTCCTGAAGAAAGCCATTATGAAATACATACATAATAATAAGATTAACATCCGGAACATCTAGGGCCTATAAACTCAGCGGTTCAGCAGTCGCACCTACAATGAAGAACTTCCGCTGGTCGACACATTCTTGAGAAACTGATTTTATGATGGGGGCATTTTCATATACAATCCCCTCCAAGAGTACTTGAATGGCAAGGCCAATTCATTTGCTTCAACTGCAGTATCTATGGAATATACTTGGGTTTGAGATGTTTTGAGATATATTTGGCCCATCACAAATGTGTGACTATAATCAGATAATCTGGAACATGCATGGTGTAGGTGGTGTCAGGTCATGGGATTGCATGGCTGCTTCTGGAACGAGCACATAATCTTTATTGGTGGCTGCGGCAACATCAATTTAGAGGTCTACAAAAAAATTACAGAAAAATTAATCCAGCATTGTTGGGATCATGCAGCAAGACACTAACAGAAATTAAAACTAAGAACTCTGTCAGGGGAAAAGACTGGCCAAGTCAATCACAAGGCCTTAACCCAAATGAGCAAATATTATATAAATTCTTTTGTTCGCTACAAAGATGTTGTGTTCAAACTTGAACACATCTGTACATAATTGTCAAGAAATGCTACCCAGATTCATGTTTTGTTCTCAAACCTTTCTGCAGAGTACAGCAGAAACAAAAGAACTAGCCTAGCCTTGAATGTAACTAATTGAATAAATATAGTTTGGTACAGACACACACACACACACACACACACGGCATGAGAGGCACAAGTTTGCCGAAAAACTAAGTATTTTTGAAAGAAAGTTTGATGCTGAATAAAAAGTCAAAACGACTTAAAAAGTATAAAAAGACATGCAAAAAGTTGTGCTGTCATGAAACGGTCAACAAATTAGAAATGCCTGTTAAATTTGTCAGCATGTGAGAGAGGAGACCTCATGTTCTAATGATAAATCCCAAGTAAGATTTAAATGAATACTCAACAGCTACTGTAATAGGCACACATTTACACCAGCTGGTGTGAAAAAAGCAACAGGTCTGGAAACAGCTTGTTGATGAGATAGGTAAAAAGAAGTAAGGCCAGACTGACTTTATATTTACTCAGCAATAATGCAGATTTTTGGGTTTTTGCGCGTGCGTGTGTGTGTGTGTGTGTGTGTGTGTGTGTGTGTGTGATCAAAGATATGAAACCCGCCTGACTTTGCAGAGGGAGGCACGGTGGCTCGGTGGTTAACACAGTCCCGTCAGGGTGAGAAGGTTCGAATCTCAACCTTTATGTGTGGAGTTTGCATGTTCTCGCGTGCTTGCTTGGGTTTCCTCCCACAGTCCCCAGACGTGCATGTCAGGACAACTGGCTAGTCTAAATTACTGACAGGTGTGAATGGATGTTTGTGTCAGTATAGAGTGGTGATTTTTCAGGGTATACCCAACCTCTCACCTGAAATCAACTTGGATTGGCTCCTCCAACTTCACCCACAATCCTGATGGACAGGCGGTATAGATAATAGGAGGATGACTTTCACAGAACAAAAGGTTCAGACTGGGAAGCATGTTTAAGCAAAATATATGTTGAGTTTTTAATAGGCCGAGCTTAAAAGATGATACACACAGGTTCATGTATTTCCATGTGGACAACACCAAGATTCTGATAGGAGCCATCAATCAACACTCGAGCCGAATCTGATGCTGTAATCTCGAGCCGTGTGATGTTTGTGACAGTGTGTCATGTTGAGATTAAATTTGAGATAGACAGCGTGATGCCTTCTGTCGGGCTGTGTGTGATTTTGTGGGTAACGCTGTTGCATTCTGGATCCCTCCTTCCTAGCCAATCATATTGTGTCATGTAACTCCGCCCCCTTTGCTAGCTGGAACAGAAACATCAGCCCAAACATGGATCTTCCCATGACATCACAGCACCGCTCCCTCTCTTTCTCTCTCTGCTGCATCTTTTACCTTCAGCTGGAAAAGAACAGCTGTTTCCATGGCAACAGTTGAACGAGAGAGCGAGGTAATGACATGGAGAAGAAAAGCAGGGTGTGTGTGTGCGTGTGTACGGTGGGGGCTGGGTGACACAATGACAGCGGCACACGGCCTCATTGTTTCTCCGCCATACGAGGACGCCGCTGTTGTCATGATTGCTGTCTTTGTCGTTCAGCTTCCAGACAGAATCATAAACTGAGCCGTAACAATGCCATCACAAAGAATTGTGGGAAACGTGGAGATGTCTTGCTCTGTGCATGTGTGCGCGTGTCTCAATGCGTTATCTTTAGCTTTAGTCTCCATGAGCTCTATGGCAACAGTTGTCATGGCCTCTCGCTTAGGGCTCTGCTCGCTTAATTGGCCGCTCGTTTGCAGTAACGGCGGGAAATCTGGCGGCCCTCTCACTTGCACAGGCTGATACACACCACACACAGGAAGTTGTGCAGTCTCTCTCTTGCATCCTCATGTCAGACTGTCTGCATCTCTATTACCTCTGAGTGGCTCTCATCCTCCCCGTTTCTCTCCTTCATCTCCAATCGTATCGTCACTTTCAACTTTCTCTCTCAGCTGCATACTTTCACCATCTATTTGCATTCTATCTTGCTTTCATGTCTGTCTCTCTTCTTCTCCCTTTCTTCTTGTCTCTATCCCCCCCACCACCAAGAGTCTATCTTGCTTTCATGTCCGTTTCACACCCTTATCTACAAGAGTCTCATTCACTTTCGTCTGTCTCTCATCCTTCCTTTTTTTGTCTCTGTCCCATATCTCAGTCTGTCTTTTTCCCTCATTTCTCATCCCTCTATGTCCTGACTCTGTTTTCTCACCTCAGACTGTCCATCCTTGTCCCCCCCTTTCCTTCACTGCCTCACTCATCTGTCAGTCTTATCCACTTCCATTTCTCTCTCTCCCCCATTCTCTCATAGAATTTATCGCAGTCTCTTTTTCTTATCCGTCTGCTTCAGTTCCTCTCCATGTGCCTCTCATTCCTCTTTCATGCTCGGTCTCATTTCTTACACTTCCTTGTTTGTCCATCTCTCTCTTCCTGTTTTACACACTGTCTATTTTTTTCTCTGCACACATTCTGCTTATTTAAGGGTATCTCTACCCCCCCTCTTTTACTGTCTCTCAACCAACCCATACCATACATCACCCTTCCTGTTTCACTGAGCATCCAGAGACACTCAACATCCTTCTGGTCCCTTTTCGCTTCCGTCTCCAACCATCGCTGGACTCCAGCAGTTCGTTCCAATCTCTTTCACTTCTCTTCTTTTTCCTCAGTTTCCACTTCTGAGTGTCTCGCTCTCTCTGTATGTCTTACTTCAGACCATCATTGTCCTGGGTACTCTGTAAATCTCTCTCATATCTCCGATTCTCTCTGCGGCCCAGTTTGTCTCTCTCCATCGATCTCTATCTAATCTCAAACTTCACGGTCATCACAAATTGTTCTTCTCTCTGATTCATCAATCTCTTTTTCTCATCTCACACTATCTTTGTGTCTTGCTTTCTCGCTGTTCATTTTTTATTCATCTCGGACTTTCTCATCATCCTGGATTCCCTTTCTCTCTCACACATCTCGGACTTTCTCATCATCCTGGATTCCCTTTCTCTCTCACACATCTCGGACTTTCTCATCATCCTGGATTCCC
>JBCNYH010000024.1:33866015-33876260 GCA_039654325.1 Tandanus tandanus
ATATATATATATATATATATAAAAAATATATATTTTTATATATAGATATATAAAAAACAAACTTCCTGAGGACAGAATAAAAGTTATTCTACTTCTGCTCATTGTGTATGACTGTTAAACAGACAAAGCATCTGATAAGACACTAATCTGTGCACAAAAGATAAAACTGCTGAATAGGGTCTAACAAATTCAAATGATAAGCGACAAATTCTGGTCTGAGCTGACAGTGTGTGCAATAAGATTCAAATGATATTATAAATTTGGCAGATGCAAATCTAGATGCAAAATTCTAATAAATCACCTTTTTTTTCCTTAATAATTTGCATTAAAGTAAATAATATTTTATGATTAAAGTTTGAACTTCTCCCTTTCCACTGTCTATCCCACAAACCTAATCCTCATTAACCTCATCCACTACAGAAAAGCTGTTCTAGACAGAGAAATCGGATGACTTTCTACAGCTTGAGGGCTGACGGTTTCACCTACATTTTTACCTACACTGACCAACTCAAGCTCCTTTAAACAGAGCAAAGCGCAACCTCTGACGAAGCATCGAAAAAAACAAACTTGGAGATGTTGACATCTGACTCGTGTCTCTCCGGAGAACTTATTTGGGTTCTGTTAATGAGCACCGAAGGGCTTAGTTTGAACAATAGAAAACCCAGTGGTACTTGAACCTAATGCTGGCACCCCTGTGTGTTGCACAGTTAAGTGTTTTTCCTGTTAGAACACACCCAAAAGGTGTGTCAACCTCGTGGAAGACGTGGTGATAAACTGATGACAAGAGTCAGACATGTTTGAGCAAGAGAACATTAATATGTGCAGTGCAGGGAACAGAAGGATAAAGGTTTGGAAATCATCCCAAGTTCTATCATGTGGGATGAAACAAAGGATAAGAATCCATTCCTAACCCCCTTACTCTCTAATCAAGTCGGTGTTTCCCAAGCTTCGTGATTTAGTTTTCTTCCACACATTTTTATTTTTGCTCTAGCATGCCGGGCTCATGTCATCAGACAGGATTAGTGTTTTCCCTGCATTAGTGCACTCGTTTCGGACTCAGAGAAGTACTTCTTTAGGAACAGATGAGTGCAACAGAAGGAAAGACTAAGTAATGTGAAAAGATAAACAGAAACTACAACTTTCCATAGACCCCAGACATCACTCAAATCAGACCTATTTTCATGCAGGTTCAGTAACATGAGCTCTGTGTTGCAGAAATGTTCATTTAAAGGAAATGAGTTTTCTTTTTAAAGGATTTCACCAGGATGAAAGGTTTCCCAAACCAGAACTTCAAGCTCATTTATTCACCATTCATCTTCGGTATCCATCAGTGTCGTGGTGTATCTGGAGTATGTGGGTGCGTGGTGTGAATATATGCTAGGTGGGACACCCTCGCAAACTGACTACAAATCATCCCATAATAATGAGACAGCATGGTTCACAGCTCTCCTAGCATTATTGTTTACCCTTATGTTAGCATGTTAGCAAACAGCCAGATGAAGCCCTAAATATACATAAAATCTGTGCCAAAGTGTAACAATAATGAAAAGTATTAACAAAAAAAAAGTTCTCTATTACTACATTGAGATTCTTAGCTTAGATTGTCTAATCGCATTTAGCAAAACTCGGGATCAAAAAAGCAGGTGAGTACCTGCAAGACTATGTTGTCAATAATTTGACTACTAAAGATGACGTGTCTCAATTCTGATACAGTGAGGAGAATGAGAAAGAGAGTGAGAGCCTGCCACAGAAGCTATGCTTACACAGACCCTAATAATCAATTAAAGGAAATCATTCGCCTTAACATTACACAAGCACTGAAGACATCAAACCACACCTAAGCTGAATGCAGAATGCTCCCGACAGAGCGAAGTACCTACGTAGACTTCCCTAGGTCCCATTTCCATATATGAAAAAGGTCTCTTGCGTGCCTCTCAATTTGGCCTTCGAGGGAAACATTCATTTAGTAAATTAAAAATACTTTCGATGTGGATGCATTAAGGCACCCGAGTCTTAAACACTTGAAGTATCCATTTCATTCAATTTATCAGTTTATTCAACTCATACTTTAAAATATATAATAATTAGATTTGTGCTCGATCAGAAATAAATTTCTTCATGTAAACAGATTTATCATAGTCATCATGACATCCAGGTTCTTTGTTCGTACACTGCTTGAAAAAGGAAAATTCAGAAAAGGCAGCAAAACTATGGCTCAATAAAAGACAGCATTTCATAACAGATTATCTTGTGCTCACTTTCTATGACTAGAAATGCTGTTTGACTTCGTTGAAGCTTTGTTTCTTTGTGGTCACTTTGTTCTTTATATACAGTATATAATAATGTTTGTATATGATGAAGTTGGCATAAATAACCTAAAATTAGAAATCATTTTCACTTAGTTTCCAATAACTCCCATGGAAACTCCCATTTCCAACCTGGAATAAGTCCAAAATTCCCCAAGCTGAAGTTCCCACGAAAAGTTCAAGTTTACAGGAAATTTGTAATTCCACGTAAGCCAGCAATACAGAACTCTGTGCATGTACACACAGTTCTATTCTGATTGCACAATGGGACGTGTAAACACGCTCATCTATTCAATCACTTTCAAGTAAACAGTATGTTTGGAATTGTTGATTGGAATGAATTCAGTCCGAATGTAAAATATGCGTGCATGTAAACATTACTAGTGATTAGGATTTGTTTGGCATGTGGTCTTTCATGATTTAACAACAGAAAAGCATAATGACCGACTGCCTAACGTATTTATTTCTCTGACGCATGGCATACGGGAGCTCTGTTAAAGCAGGACAAACGCTAAAATGTGGACTCAAGCAGTAAGCTATGTTCATCCACTTAAGTCCCACATGACTACGTCTGGTACAGTTGTGCTGCCCAATCCTGCTTCTTCCCCCATACTGTTATGACACCTGACTCAAATCATTAGCCAGACATAGAGTTAAAGCAGGAAAAGCACTTGAGTGTTCAGAACAAGGAGTCTCATGGCCCAGACCTTAAACACTGAATTACAGGAAGTAGACTGTAATGTTTATCATCTGCATAACCTCATATGACAGTACACATATGCTTGTGTTGCCCAATCCTACTTCTTTAGTCCTTCTGTTCTTCTGAGTTTTGCCTGTTCTAACTAACACTGCCTTTATAGTCAACATGACATCCTGACCACAAAGCTGCAATAATGTCCCTTAAACTATTTAGAAACAATCTAAACCTTAAAGTTTTCTGACTGGTTGCTGATACTCTTATTATGATGATTGATTATGATCTGTCTGTATTACGTCATTTTTATATGCTACTGGAAATTTTAGAAAATATCACAGATTTTAAATAAATAGTACAATTGACAAATCAAATAAATATAACCATTAAATCTATTAACATGATACACATTATGTATGATGGTGCAAAGGTTAGCGCAGTCACTTCCCAGCAAGAGGGTTCAGGGTTCGAATCTTGGCCTTGTGTGTGAAGTTTGCACATTCTCCATGTGCCTGCATGGGTTTCCTCCAAGCGCTCCAGTTTCCTCCAAAGACATGCGGAATAGGTCAAATGGCTGAAGTTGTCCGGAGGCCGGAATATGAGTGTTAGTGGTGGTTTGTCTTCGTGATAGACTGGTCACGTCTCCAGTGTGCACCCCACCTCTCATCTGACGTTATCTAGGATTGGGTCCAGGGTCCCCATTTTGGTGCAATGAATAAGCGTTATAGAAAATAAAATGGATGGTCGAAAAAAATACATACCACCCTGTTTAGTTTCTAACAAAACAGATGCATTCTTCATTCACTCCTCTTCGGGAACTGCTTCAACCTTGTAAAGGTTCTGGTGGGGCCTGTCCCGGGGAATGCCGACACTGGACATGAGCCAGGAGTACACCCTAAATGGGACACCAGTCCATCTCAGGGCTCCACACACACACACACACACACACACACACACGATAGCGATTTAACCTAGCCAGACCACCTCAATGATACTTTTTGGGGAAAGGGAGGAAACTGGAGAACCCACAAGAAAGCCTGGCGGACAGGATGAGACCATACAGATGCGTGAATGCTCGATTCATCCCTGACTAATTACTGTTTATAATAAAACCCAGTGATCACCACACCTAGTTACTCATCACTGAGTCTGAGTAGGAGGAATGGCAACATCTGCTCTAAATCAGCGGTTCAAGTCTTAAACGCACTGAATACACTTTATAATAAAGAAAAGCAGGATAAATAAGCGGGTAAGTATGAATGCACTGCATATTTGAGGATCCACCTCGCTCGGACGGACCTGCTTTAACCTGATGAATGCGTAATCATGAGCTCATGTCGCGTCCAGGTGCGTTCACAGGGAGGATTAACGGGATCTGGATGGAAACACACTTCACGGATTGTCTCATATAGAGATGAGATCGTGTATTTGACAGCCATGTTGTTATATGGTGTTGATGATGTGCAGATTGCTTACCGCTGTGCGCACTGAACCAGCGGGGCGCGATGTGCAGAGGCAGCGTGTCCGCCAGTGATCCCCGCGAGCCCAGGTACAGCACGCCGTCAGTGTGCCGCCCGTCGCCTCCTGTTTCGCGGTAGCCGTGAGCGCGTACCGAGTCCGAGCCCGAACCGGAGCCCTGTCCCGCAGCGGCCCGGTCCGGTTCGGTGGCTCTGGGCGGAGCGGCCTGTGTGGCTGCAGTGGTGGTGGTGGTGTAAAAACCGAAGGGCACAGCGCCGTTATGTTCCATTCCCATACCTGCCACGGAACTCACCGAGCGGCTGCGGAGCCCCATCGTCCCCGCCGTCCGGAAGTGACCGAAGTGGGCCGATGGCGGCACCGCGCTGTCGTCTGTGGACACGCCGGGAAACGGGGGCCGCGGCCGGGCCGCCGTGCTCTGCTTACCCCCCATATGAAAACGGGGCTCCGGGAAAAGACGGGAGTGGGGACCGGGGGTGAGGATGTGGAGGGAATAAAAGGGGTCGAGTCACCCCTCGAACGAGAGGGGGGTCTGATTCCGAGCTTCCTCAATCAACCAAAGACAAAACAACCAGGCAGAAGAGGAGGAAAATCCGGGTTGTCAAGTCTGACTGAAGCAGCTGTGTCCGGGAGACGCGAGAGCCCGTTTCCTCGGTCGGATCATGGAGTCATGGAGAATTCACCTCCACGGCTAAGAAAACAGGAAACCAGAGAAAGATGGAAGGCCAGTTTAGATGTAACGGAGCACAGACACCAACGCACGCCCTCGTCAAGTGACTGACAGGACAGGCTGAGCAAAATCACGACAGAAACGATGACAAAGCTGGCGGCGCTGAGGACGGATCCGCAGCACACCGACAACGCAGTCTTCTCCCTTTTCGTTCATTTCAAGTCCAACAACCTCGGAATATTAGGCCATGACATGTGCCAGCGGATGTCAGTCAATGTGCGGGTGTGTGTGTGTGTCCGGCGGCGTGTACGTCCAGGTGCGCTGCGCTTCCCGAGCTCTCCGCCGAGGCGCCTCTGTTGCTGGTAGACAATGAGAGACGGTTACTGCGCACGCGCAGATTTACCAACCGCCAGATTGTTCAGATGCTTATTGAGCATGCGCGGATTTGGCAGCGTGGTAAAAATTGGTCCGTTAGATGCGCATGCGCGAAACAGCTGGCCGGATTAATTGCATAGCTACAATTCAAGATTCAACAATTTTATTTGTCACATGCAGTTATACACGCACAGCCTGCAGTGAAATGTTATTCTGAATTACTCCTCAGACTGTGCGTATATTTTAAAAAAATAATAAAAAAGTAGGAGCGAAATAAAGGTAGAATAAACAAAAATATACGAAAAAAATATATAAGTGTTCTAAAAATATATACTAAAAAAATATAACACGTAAATCTAACCAGGAAGCAAAAAATAAATTACAAACAGCAGCAGAAAGTGACAGTTGCAACATATGAAAAGTGACCATGTGTAATTATGGTACTGAAATGACAATGTGCAGATATAATATGCAAATAAATAATATATGCAAATAAATAACAATGTGCAAATATGTAAAAATATATACAAAAAATATACAAACAATGTAAATCTAACCAGTAAGCAATATATAAGTAACAAGCAGCAGCAGCAGAAAGTGACCATGTGCAATTATGATACTGAAATGACATTGTAGTGCACATTGTCCTGAGTTAGTATGGTATGTGAGACATGGTTTGGTTGAGGAGCCTTATACTCTGCGGGTAAAATGGAAATGTAAAAAGGGAAATGTCCCTGATGATCTTGATGGCTCTGCTCCGGCAGCGCCTGGTGTAGATGTCCTTCAGCGAGGGCATCTCAAATCCAGTGCAGTGCCTTGATCACTCTCTGCAGGGCTTTTCGTTCTTGTACGGTGCTGTTGCCAAACCAAGCTGTGATGCTCATGGTCATGATGCTCTCGACCGCAGTTGTATAGGTTTTGAGGATCTCAGAAGAGACCCTGAACCTCCTCATCTGCCTCAGGTGGTACAGCCGCTGTCTTGCCTTCATGATCTGAGCATGGATATGGATGGACCAGGTAAGACTGTCAGTGAGATGAGCCCCGAGGTACTTCATGCTGTTCACCTTCTCCACTGGAGCACCACCGATGGACAGAGGAGAGTAGGAACGCTGCTGCCCGCTGCTGCTTCCTGCTGAAGTCCACCACCATCTCTTTGGTTTTGCTGACATTCATCTGGAGGTGGTTATCCTGGCACCATCTTTCCAGGTTTTCCACCTCTTTCCTGTAGGCCGTCTCATCATTGTTGGAGATGGAGCCGAGCACTATTGTGTCGTCAGCAAACTTGACAATGGAGTTGGAGCTTTGAGTGGACACGCAGTCGGAGGTGTAGAGAGTGTACAGCAGGGGGCTCAACACACATCCTTGTGGGACTCCAGTGCTAAGGGTGATGGTGCTGGACACCCAACAGCTCAATCTTACCACTTGGGGCCTGTCCGTGAGAAAGTCCAGCACCCATCTACACAGCTTGGTGTTCAGTCCCAAGTCCCTCAGCGTGGTGAACAGTCTGAGTGGTATCACAGTGTTGAAAGCTGAACTGTGTTCGATGAACAGCAGTCTCACGTAGTTCCCATTTTTACTGTCCACGTGTGTGAGGGTGGTGTGTAGGATGTGGGAGATGGCATCCTCCGTCGATCTGTTTGGACGGTAGGCGAACTGCAGATGGTCGATGGAGCTGGAGATGGAGGAGCAGATGGAATTCTTTACAAGCCTCTCGAACACCTTCATGACGACAGATGTCAGAACCACAGGGCAGTAGTCATTCAGGCTGGAGGGTTTGTTGTGCTTCGGTACCAGGACAATGTTGGATCTCTTGAAGCATGCAGGCATAATGGAGTTAGCCAGAGACTCGGTGAAGATGTCCGTGAAGACACCAGTCAGGTGGTCCGCGCAGCTCCTCAGGACGCGCCCCGAGATGCCATCAGGACCGTCAGATTTCCTGGTGCTCATGTGCCTCAGAGCCCTCCGTACCTCCCGCTCCGACACGGTCACCACAGCTGCTCCGCTGATGTCGTTACAATTGGAGCGGAGACGATAGTGTAGTGATTAACACATCCGCCTCACAGTAAGAAGGTCCTGGGTTCGAGTCCCAGGTGGAGTGTGTGGAGTCTGCATGTTCTTCCTGTGCTTGTTTGGGGTACTTCAGTTTCCTCCCACTGTTCAGCGAGTGAGTGAGTGAGTGAGTGAGTGAGTGAGCAGTAGAATAGGATGTAATGAATAAACATATTTTTAAAAAAGCATAGTGATGATTTATTGAATCACTTTAAATTGGTCTGTTTATCTTCAAAATATGGTGAGGATTAAGAACTGATTAAAGATGTTTTTTCTCAGAAGTATAAACAGATGTTTACATGCACACATCATGGACATGAATGTCATAGTAATTGGGCTTAACTATTTTTTTCCCTTTAATAGTTAAAAAACAAGAATTTGATGCAGAAGTTTAAATCAAATTTCAGCTTTTCTGAAATCAACACTGAGTAAAAATCATTCAGTTTCCTGGCAATTATACAATTTCCTTGACTGAACTCAACTTTGAGTCAGAGTACACACATTGAAACATAATTGAGTCAGGACTTTGGGAATGTTGTTCCACAAGCTTAATATTAGCCAGCTTTACGTCACTGGGAGGCTGAAGCCTACCTCAGCTGACACTGGCCAAAGGCAGGGTACACCCTGAACAGCACGCCAGACCATCGCAGTGTCAACACACACACAACCATTGACACTTACACTTAGGGGCAATCTGTAACAGCCAATTTGCAGAATGTGCATATTTTTGGACTGTGGGAGGAAACCAGAGTACCCGGAGGAAAACCTAAGTAAGCACAGGGAGAACATGCGAACCTTCTTGCTGTGAGGCGGAAGTGTTAACCACTACATTACTGTGCCGCCCTCCTTTTTATCAAGTCAACTCTAATTTATGTAGCATGTTTTAAAACAACAGTCATTAAACTTAAGTGCTGTACACAAGGCATACGATATATACCCTAAAGACAATAATGCAAAAGAAATAATTAAAAGTAAGTTTATTATTTGAACACTGTTTCGTTCTTCCCTCGTGTTTTTCTTTTTTCTAGTTTCTTTGTTTTTGTTTATTTGTCTTTTGATTGGGTTCTGTCATTTATTGTCTTTGATTTAAAAGAAAAGTCAGCACTGATGTTACATTATCACACTCCTATAAATAACAAAGCATGTACAACATGTTGGACATACTGTATAAATGTATTCTCCTGGAAGTGATGGCGAAGAGGCTTCGGAAAAAGGGTACTGCGTATACTTTACGATGTGACAAATAAGGATTAAAACAGCATATCCTAGTAATAATAATATTATATCAAAGATAAACAAAAAAAAATAACAAAGTTCACAGCACCCTCTGCTGGACCTGCAGTAATGTGACAGTTCCAAAAAAATTTTTTTAATCATCCTATATCATAAAGTTAAAGAATCTTTTCCAAAAAATTCTGGATCCAGAATTTGATCCGGGTCATCTCCAACATCTGATGGAATCTTCCCTGTCAAAAGCCCCACCTCTGGTAAAAATAAATAACCTTTTGTCTTACAAAAGACCACAACCACCTTGTGAAGATAAATGGTGAAAATGAAGAATAACAATAATTAAATGAAATAACATAGAATACATAATGTAACAAAGCAAATCCAGTCAAAGTGATAATGATTAGTATTTATATTCCATAATGATAAACTTCTAAAATGTGTTGGAGTTCTGGATGTTCAGTGACACACAAAAATGCAGAATAGTACTGATATATAGTACATGAATATTAATAAGGTAGAGTAGTAAGAGTGTGTAATGTAGGACTGTACTAGTACACATATACAGTCAGTCTTTTTTGTACATAGAGTTTATACACAGTTGCATACGTGCATTTCAAAATACAGCTCACAGAATTTTCAGAATATCTTAGCCTACTTTTTTGTATACATAACAGGTTCCGTGTAAACATTACTGAATCCTATTACTGTTAGCAGCATATTGGACATGTCACAATTTCAGTTAACATCACCAAACATGAGTTAGAGCACATGTTCTCAGTCCTTATGTATCCTGTGTACCTGTATACACTGTTTTAGTTATTTTCCAACTGCTAGCAAACCTGATTTAGCTACACACTATTGCCAAAAGTACTGTATGTCGATACTTGGCCAACCTCCATTTTTCTGGGAAGGTTTTTCCTGTAGATTTCTTTAGAACAGCATGAGTGGAGCAAGGCACTGTCGTTGGGTGAGGAAGCCTGGCATGCAGTCAGTGTTTCTTCCACTCCAACTTTGGCAAACCATGTCTTCAAGGATCTTGCTTTGTACACATTTGCATGGTCATGCTGGAACAATCTCAGGCCTCCTCATTTCCAGTAAAGAGAAATGAATGCTTAATGCTATAGCACACAAAGACCTCCTATTCAACGGTGTACTTTGAAGTTTGTGGTAAGAGTTTGGGGAAGAATCACATATGGGTGTGATGATCATGTGTCCACAAATTTTTGACTATATAATGTATTAAGCAGCCATTCCTCAGCTGAAGTGGGTGTGTAAGAACAGGAAAAATACAAAAATGTGTAGGGCATGGACCTGTGGGTTAAAATATATGTGCATGTCTATGTACGGGTAGGCACACACATATACATACATACACACATATACATACATATACATATACATATATATATATATATATATATATATATATATATATATATACACAT
>JBCNYH010000024.1:33973895-34023281 GCA_039654325.1 Tandanus tandanus
CTGGATCTCCTTCCCAAGAGGTTTCACTCCACTTCACACCTTGATTCAGGTGACCAAACGACCCCATATGCAGACCAAGTAAACAACCCTAGTGGATAAAGAACCCTAACAAGTAATAGAATTTATAATAGAAAGTTTTTTCCTCAGCCTATATAAGGCTGGAACTTTCCACCAGATTTTCTAACTGACGAAGCTTTTTGTGATTAGGAGTCTATCACAAGGTTGCACAGCTCCAAACAACCATTCACTCTGACTTAGAGTAGCCAGTTTACCTAATCTGCATGTCTTTTGACTATGAGAGGAAACCTGAGTACCCTGAAAAAAACCCACATAAACCTGGGTTAAACCTCTCAAGAAGCTTGGCTGAGATTAGAACCCAGAACCTTCTCACTATGAGGCCACTGTGCCACCCTGACCCATATTCTTTAATGCCAAAGGAAGCAATATTTAAAAACTCTCTTATTTACTGTATTGAGCTAACACTGGGTTACAAACCTATAATCGTCGCAAATATGGGCGGCAGACATACAGTTGAAGACACGGTTGCCAGTTGAAAAAAACTACGCAGTCGAACTGATTCACAGCAATTTTCAGCATATGCAAACTTTCCAGGAATGGAGGCCACATCCTCCCGGTTCTCAAGTTAGTTCTACGGCTCTCGAGTATGCTGAAGGAAGTGCCCAGGACACTTACGGAGTAATGCCAGAAGACAAAAAAAAATCATCTACCATGAAGTAATTCTGGCTATGTGAGACTGCGGCTTTATTAAATATTAATTTATTAGCCTTAGCTTCCCTAATAACAGATTCATCTTATTGTGGCCAATCAGAACCCCTCTGTGTGGGACATGTTTTGGATATACAGTAGGTTCAGAAATTATATGAATCATATTTGTTTCCAGACTTCAGTCATCACTCGATCTGACACACCCATTTAGTGATCTAATCACGTCTATCGTGAGCTTTCATAGAATTTATCTGTAAATAAATGGGAGATATACAATAATATATTTTGCACATGTTCTCTGATTTATTGAACAGGGGACGCACTTGTGAGGAGTGACAGCGGAGATATTATCATTGGTATGGAGGGTTTCTGTAGAAAATTCAATAGAAAATTGTTATTTCATGTATTAAACTCATAAAGATGTACTCTGATCCTGTCAGACAGTTCTAGCGGTGTCATAATGGCACATGCCAACACTGGATATATTGACGCATATGTGAGCCAAACAGGACGAGCTGAGCTTCATACACAGCAAGGTACTTTGCAGCACTGATCTTAATTCAAGCTTCTGCTTCTTATTGAGAAACAAACAAGAAAGTTTGACCACACTGGTACAGCAGGTTGAACACACTGTAATTTTTGTCCTAGATTTTTGCAGTCGTGCCCTAAATTGAAGCTAGGCTTAGTTTCATGAGTCGATAATGGCTGTCTTAGAATGTATAATGTCAGGTTTAAGGGGCTAACTCACCCTTCCCAAAAGCCTCGGCACTAAAGAATGAGTCAGCATTTTCAATGCCACCAATATTTCACTGTTACATTTGAAAAACAATCCACAACAACACAGTGACGTCCTAGACCTGGGTGTATTCAACATTATCCGCAAAGGGTCGGTGTGGGTGCAGGCGAGAGCTTATTGAAAGTGAAGATCAGTTGATTTAAACAGGTGGAATGTGTGGCTCCTGCTTGGTTGGGAAAACCTGCACCCACACCGTCCCTTTGCAGATAAGATTGAAAACCCCTGTCTTAGACCATAGATCATAAACTGTCATCTGAAATAAAATATATTTTTAAGGTACTTATTGTTTAAATTCCTCTTATCCATCCATTCTGTTTATACATGATTACTTTGTTGTAATGGACCAGAACGAGCCTCGTTTCTTGTAGCCTGGGTGGCTACGAAGGCATATTGTGTTCAAAACTTCCACACATGGCTCCCGAGTGGTGCATCGACAAGATGCATGACTATCAACCTGGAGATCGCAAGTTGGAATCCAGGATGATGCCGGATCCATCTGTGACTCGGAGTCCATGGGAGCTAATTGGCCCAGCTCTCATGGGAGGGAGGGATGGCATACGCTCTCTTCTCTGTCACACACAGTGATCACCGGCCAGTCATGGGCATCTGTGTGCTCATTTGTACGAGGGGGCGGATAACACTTTCCCTCCAGCAGTACGTAAAGAGGCGGGTGGCAGCATCAAATGTCACAGAGGGAGTTTGTACATGCTTACACCCCTCCCTGGATGGTGGTGGCCATGTGATAGGGAAGGCAATACGTGACATGTGGGTATTGGATACGACTAAAATTAGGGTACAAAATGGGGGGAAATGGGGGGTGACCCTTACACATATGATGTACAGATAATACAAAAGTTTGAAGTAAGGAATCACTAATTGTGACTGTGCTGGAGCATGTGTGAAGATATCTTGCAAAAAAAAAAAAGTAGCAGTCACATACTTTGAATACGTAGGGGCATATAAGGAAATAAAAAAATTAACAACTAATTATATTCTGGGAAGGGTAAGCTGGTCCTTTTAACTAATAACCCAAAAAGACATAATAATGTAAAGAATTACAGAGTGTAGTTTGTTTACCTAGAAATGTTTTATCCTTCCCTGTTATATCTGTGAAGGTGTTGTGAGTATTCGTGTGCCGTCGTCTATAAAAGCCTGGGTGCGGTTGTGTGGGACAACAGTGGACGCCAGTTCAGAGATTGCTCAGGAGACACAAATCCAATCGTCTGAAGGACACAATGTACTTTCTGGTGAGCAGCGTCATTTATGCTTTATACCACAGGTCTCAAATCCAGCCTGCTTACTCATTTTCAGCCCTCGATCACCTTTGAATTTAGTGATGTGGCCCTAAGTGAAAATGAGTTTGACACTCCTGCTTTATACCAAAGGAGAGGCTGATGTCGCTGAATAGTCCCTGAAACAGAAAGTAATAATGAAACAGAAAGTAATAATGAAACAGAAAGTAATAATGATCTTTTTAAACACCATTGAAACCCCTATGCAGAAACGTACAAAAAAGCAAACTAAAGTCAGATTTTTATAGTTTTTATTTACATACTTTAACCATGACAAAGGCGGGTCAGGTGAGCTCTGCACTTTGAGCTGAGATAAATGCTGTGTAGGTAACAGTGTCTGTTTAGCCTACACATTCTATTACTAAAGTAAACTCATTTTAGTAAATACTACACCAAAAACAAACTGAAACAAGATTTTTATGGTTTATTTTTCCATTTTAAAACGTGATCATGACATGACGCCACCTGCTCCACGTGACCTGCTTTTCCACAAGAAAGAAGTGACAAAAATGTGTTAAATATATACATTTTTACTGACTCACAGAGTTTCTTCCTGTATGTGCAGTCATGTGGAGTTTCTTATATCATTGATAACAAAGAGAATACAATAAAGATAATGGCACTTTGATGTAATCATGCATCAGACAACTGGAAGTTTCCTGGTTCTGTGATCTGTGCCCTACATAAAACCATGCCAAGATCTCTTTGTGCCTTATTATGTCTCCTGGTTTCAGATGGGTATCTCATCACAGAGGTAAAGAGACCCTTTTCAACCAATAAGACTCTTGGTAGTAAAGTCATTAGTAAATGGATGTAGACATGACTAATGGAAAAAATGCTAGTGCTGCTACACTCAAGTCCAAAGGCAGTGTGATAAGTGTTGGTCTTTTAGGGAAAAATAAATACAGTAAATAGCATCAGCCAGCAACTGTGGAATTTTCCATCCATGCCTGTCTTTGTACTCATTGTCCACCACTACAATAACCGTATTGAACTGGTCTGTGTTTAGGGCCGCTGAATGGTGGCACTCAGAATGACTGCTGGATCAGTGCCACTGCTGACAAAGGCGTCGTGAAGATCAAGACCCAGAGCTGGTTTGAGACACTTAAACTGGCAAGCTGAATGAAGATTTCTTTTTAAATACATCATAAATTATTATGCCTAATTTTGTTGTCATGTGTACAGTGTATCATTGCCATTTATACAGGTGTCAGAAAATAAATGGTAAATATTTAAAACCACTGATGTCAGGTTTATTTAGAAATATATTTTAGTACATAAATATTAGGAAATTCTGTAGCCATAATAACACATGTTCATGTGGAGTTCCCGGGTCTTCAGCTTGCTCCTGAACTTGAATCTGAGTGTATTGAGTTTAACAGGCTCTTTCTATTCCTATATGGTTTTGTTCCAGGTTTTCACCCACCTTCCAAATCCATGTAGGGGGCTTGGCTGTTATTTGAACCTCTAGGTGTGAATTTGTGTCTGCATGGTAAACACTACATTTATGGCAATTGGCAAACACACTTATCCAACTTACATTTTTCTCCATTAAAATGGCTAAGAAAGAAAAAGATACAACGTTGTGGCAGTTTAAAATGATTATACACTGTTATGATAATAATATAAACCTATGTAATATAAATATATGACAATGATAATAATATAAACCTATGTAATGTAAATGTACAGTATGATCTATTAGGCTCAGCTCTAAAAATTTAAAAGCCTTTCTAAAAAGAGGAGGCTTGTGTTGCTATAGCGACTCCTTGTGGACAAAATTGAGATTTTTAATTATTTCTTCTTTTTCGGGAAAACTCGACAGAAAATACGTGACAATTTTACAGAAATACAGTAAATGTATTTAAAAGTAATAACAACGGTATCTTGAGTCTCTTTGTGGTTGTATTGCACCAGTTTTATTAAGTAACTACTCCTCATATATAGCCGTATTTATACAATGTTGATACGCAACCATGAAACTCCGTGAAACCTTTTGTTTGGACACTGATGCAACCCGTCGAAACAGGCTGAATGTTCAACCGCATTATCCCCCCTCCATTAGCGCGCTACGGATGGATTGAAGCAGTGCCTTATGTACCCTATGTAGTGCACTACGTTTTCAAAAAGGCAGCCGTTTAAAACCTGCCGCGGAGTTTTACAGTAGCAAGAAACAAGTGTGCTTTTCACCAGCCATGGGGCGTCAGAAAAGGCGTTTGTTTGCAAGAGGTGTTCTTTAAGGCTTGTGAATAAAATAACGGAGTTATTTCACGATGGGAGAGGACGGAGTGTTACAGAAACTGGGTAACATGAAGACGTTGTTAGGTATCATAGCAGGAGCAGGAGCTTCCTATGGACTGTACAAGATGTTAGCGCGCGCCTGCAGAGAAGATCCAGAAAGAAAGAAAATAAAGGCTGGAGAAGGTGGGAATATACAGCCGGGAAGCCTGATGGCCAAAGTGTCGGGATTTAATGTCGTTAGTGGGAATCTGAGCGCAGAAGTTGCATCAAGTAAGTTGCATGGGGATAAATGTGATCTAAAGCAGTGGATCCCAACCCTGATCCTGGGGAACCCCTCTGTCCTGCACATTTAGTGTTTTCCTTGTTCCCAACACACCTGATTTAACCAAGTATCTACTTAACAGCTCCTCATGACTCGAGGTGGGTGTGACAGAGCAGGGAAAACGCTAAAGTATGCAGGACATGGGGGTCCAACAGGACCAGGGTTGGGAACCCCTGATCTAAAGCACAGGATCCCAACCTTGGAGAATCTCCTGGTCTTTACAGTGTGTTTTCCAGGACCATGGATAGGAGCCTGTAATCCAGTGGTCACCAACCTATGTTCCTGGAGATCTACTTCTCTGCAGGTGTTCTCTCCAACCAAAGTCTAACACACCTCTTTTAGCTGATTAAGAACTTCTTAATGGGTCAGTGTCATAGTGGCGCTGCGTGAACCCCATTGACAAGGGAAAAGCGTGTTTTTGGAACATCAATAAGTGTCCGTCCATCCGGTGTACTTGTACACATGGGAACTCCGTAATGATATTACACATGCGGTATATAACCATAACGTAATGGGATGGATGAATGAGTGATGGTAACTTCTTCCCCTCCAAACTGTTACTTTTTTCAAGTCATAAAAAAAATAGACTTTTTTTTTAACAACGTAAACAGAATTCTATGTGCCATATGCAGTAGGAACTAAAAAATTTTAGCTGGCAAAAAAAAACCAGCTAACAACTATTAAAGGCCTTTACTTTACTAACCACTTTGAGGAATCCCATGATGTTTCTGGTGCATATGACGTGCTTACAGAAGAAAATCTATCCAGTGGCATTTTAGGCAAAGAATGGTGTTATAAGACATAATAGGCTGTTTCACAGTAGCTCAAAAATAAAACTCCAATTTTTTGTGATTACTTGTTACCAGTCAACACCTAATGAGACTAGAATATTTTGTGTAAAGTTTCAGAGCTACAGGTCTAATGGTGTCTAAATTACACTGGGTGAAAGTATAACAGGTACAGTGTCTCTAGAATAAGTACATCTGCTTGAAGTGTATCAGAATTGTAAAGAATTCACAGCATTAAGAATAAAAGCTCACTAAACACATTATCTGAGCAGGTTTCATTCAACATTAGTTGTATATATTATTAACGGCAGTAACAACATCAACAGTGGCAATCATTGTGGTTTTCCGGAGAAGACACTTTTTTGACAGACATGCTTATCAAGCTGATGTGGAACGCTGCACAGAAAGTATTTCACATCCAATCTCAATTGTATTTTTCAGCAAGCTATACAGTACTATGCTGCTTTAGAAAAAGCAATTAATATCTGAAAAAATCACTTCTGTCCTTCACATGTAATGTCTACTTTCCGGAGAAGACATTTTTGATGGACAAAGAATCCCGACAAAGCCACTTAGATTATAAATAGAGCTTACAAGCAGCAAAACATCTTTCTAGATTGTATGACAATTCCCCTCCAAAAGTAAAAGTTAGTAATTAGGAGTGCAATTCAGAATTTTATCAGGTAAAAGCTACTATTTTTATTACAGTGGAGAGAATTGAATTGTGTACTTGGTTAAAATTTGAGCAGTATTTTCCTCTGATAACAAAATTGAGAAAAGATTTCACTAGTGTAGCTGGAACAACTCTTCCTCTATACAACAATAAACAAGAGACAGTCATAAAATATGCAGGTGCCTACTTAAAGGGGTCCCTTGTATAATTTTAAAAAGACAACCCTGACCATGAAACAGCCCTAATCATTCATATAGATGGAAATTTGGTTTATGAAGGATACTAAACATGAATCGGGTTCATACATTTAGTTTGTTAGCGGTTTGCAAAGCGATCTCAGACTTTGAAAACTGTTCAGCCCTACAGGATTTCAAAAAGTCCTTGTTGCAGTACATTTCCATTTGCTCCATACTAGGATCAAAGAGTCTCGACTTCTTTTGATTTGCAAGCTGAAAGGCTAGCAAATACAGACAAGTATTTTGGATATCCGTGGCATATTTAGATGACTTTTTGGCAACTAAATTCGGCACGGTTCCTTTATTTCAATGATTAAATGGTCATGTGGACACGATTTCGGTTGGAGCTGAAGTCTTTAGGGAGGTAGATCGCCGGGAACAGTGTTGGTGACCACTGTTGCAATATGATCAATACACCGTTTTATCAGAAAGAGGTCGATTACCTAATAATCAGTGCTTCAAAGGCAAATTCCATCCTGAGACTCAATGAATGAGTTTTATATTAAAATATTGGTGTTGTTCTGTGATGATGGTGATAATTCTTCACTATTATATTGTGAGAAGATTACATGCAGTTATGTGCTGCATGAAGTCACACAGTCATCTAGTAGAGTTATACTGAATTTGTGGTTGACTTTTCCATGTTTTCTACATGCCCGTAGAAAAAAGTGCGCTTGAGCTGCTCTCCAACTTGCAGTTTGTACGAGGAAGTATCCATAGTTCCATTCTATTTGGTAAAAAGCAGCATAAAGGGTGTCTGGACTTTCAGTATGCATCTAATAGTAGTCGAATGGTACCTGGATGATGGACTGCTCCGTAGTCTGGAAATCTACCACACCATGTTATACTATCCCATAATTCATCTGGAGCCGCCAAATCAGAAGAATTCCCCTGAGGGAAATAGAAATAAGACCGAACTGAGGAGTCCAAGTGGTGTCTCTGGTGGAGATTTAATATCATGAGTAGTTTAAGCATTTCTGCTGTTGCTGAAAGAATTGTTGTTGTTTTTTTTCGTGGCATACATGGGTATACATCATCTGTATATTGATCCAAGGACAGGTAAGATGGCAGCGTAAGCTTAGTCCTTATTACTCAGTTGTATATTCTTAGAATGCACTACATTAACATTAGGGTTGTTGATACTTAACTGACATTAGTGCATACTGGATAAATGGATGCAGCCAGAGTATTTCGAGAGCTCCGACTTGTCTCTGTCTGATTCTGTGACATCATTTCACTTAAAAAAACGAATCAAAGAACTGCTTAATTCACATTTTTATAGATTGAAAAGTAGTATTTTTTTTGTAGATGGTTTGAATTCTTTGGGTTTTCCTGGTTGCAGGCTGGGAATTCCATTCTGCGACTTCTAATTAAATGTAGCAAAAATATTCTTAGTGACATTATCAGCAGGTAGTGAGGTGGCATTGTGGGAACTCATTAGCCAATGTGAAAATTGACTGACATGTAAAGAGATTAAGATTCAACAAAAAAAAACAACAAAAAAAAACAACAGAATTCCGTAAAAAAAAAAAATCTAACTCAGTTCAGTCTATTTGAATAACACTTTTTACAACTTCCATTGTTGTGAAGTACTTTCAGTTAAGTCTGTAAATATTTTTTCCTATCCTAATATTTTTAAGGTTAAATCCTATACATCTCTAATGAACAAGCCTGTAGCGATGGTGGCAAGGAAGAACTCCCTGAGACGATATGTGCGGGTGGGACAGTGGAGTAGTGGTTAGTGCTGGTCCCTCACAGAGAGAAGGTCCTGGGTTTAAACCCTGAGCCTTTAAGGGTGTTTCTGTGTGGTTTGCATGTCCTCCCTGTCCTTGCGTGGGTTT
Organism: Tandanus tandanus; assembly: GCA_039654325.1. NCBI lineage: Eukaryota > Metazoa > Chordata > Actinopteri > Siluriformes > Plotosidae > Tandanus > Tandanus tandanus. The sequence continues at coordinate 33,982,811 of JBCNYH010000024.1, forward strand.
CCTCCGGGCACTTTGGTTTCCTCCCACAGTCCAAAGACATGCACATTAGGCTAGATGTCAGTTCCAAATTGCCCCTAGGTGTAAATGTAAGTGTGGATGGTTGTGCGGTGGTCTAGCAAGCTGTTCAGGGTGTAGCCCACCTTCGCCCAGAGTTGGCTGGGATGGACTTCAGCTTCCCTGCTGAAGAAATGGGGGCAGCCATGGCCTAAGCGGCTTTGGGATTGAAAGGTCGCTGATTCGATTAAAAATTGTTAATTATTTAAAAAAAAAATCTGTGATAGAATCCTTATATAGGTGGCAAATAGTCTTGGATTCTATCAAAGATATTTTTTAAATAAGTTTACTATATTAGTTGTTCAGGGTTGATTTTCCGTGGAACACTAACATTTGTAGAAGTGGTGTTGACATGATTATTTTATCCATGCTGTCCCCCCCCAGGTGAAATTCTCTCCAAATCCCCCAGCAGTCTGGAGCCTCGACACCTCAGCATGCTTCTGTCTCTCCTACAGAGCAGTCCAAACCCAACCGAGAGAAAACAGGTCCTTATAACTTTAGGGAACGCTGCGGCTTTTACAGTGAACCAGGTATTCCATGTAAAACTTTCAACTTGCAACAATAATACCTCGAAAAGCTTTTAATCCATGAACAGTCCTTTCATTTACCACACTCAAGCATCTTTGTGTTGGGGCTCATTCTCATGTTGTAATATTCCTAACCGAGCATTTTTTTCGTCCTTCCAGGATCTCCTTCGTGAATTTGGAGGTCTTCACATCATCGCCAGCTTCCTTTCTGACCCTGAACCTAATGTCAGAGTGCAGAGTCTAAATGCCCTGAATAACCTGAGCATGAACCTCTGCAATCAAGAGCAGCTGAAGGTTTGTTTTAGGAGTTTTAACGACATGTCTTCATTACAAATGTTCTTCTGCAACACTGCAAAGATCTCTGGTCCTGTTCAGGTCTATGTTCCATCAGTGTTGGAGCTGATCGAGATGTCCCCGGTGAACTCGGATCTGCAGCTGGCAGCAGTGAGGCTACTGACTAATTTGACCATCACAGATAATCATCAACATTTACTGAAGAGCTCCATCACTTTACTCTTGTCACTACTTGTAGTGAGCAGTGGTGTTCTTCAGGTGCTTTAGATCATGTGGAGGTTTTTATGTAATTTTTTTGTATATTGTCGATCAAATGAAGCATTTTTGTTTACAAAGGTTGTTTTTATTTCACCTCTTTGGATGCAGATCCAGGTTTTGAAGCTTTTAGTCAATTTATCATCTAATCCAGACATTATGGATGACATCGTACAAGCCCAGGTGATGTATATTTAAATAAATACATCAATTAATATCAATAAATACATAAATTATATCTAGTAAAGTCTTCTTGAATGGGTAATTGTGATTATATAAATTATATAAATTTATATAATCATTTATATTGTTTATATTATATAAATGTAATGTTTTTTGATCCCGCCTCCACTAAAGGTGGGCGGAGTGGGAGCTCTGTTAATACTTACACAAATGCCCTGCCATTAAAATGTAATTTTTCAAGGATTTTTAAAATGGGAAACACTTAAAGCAAGTTAAATATTTTTTCAGAGGGATGTGATTATACTACATATATATGTAATAAAATATTTTCAAAAAGAAATGACACACCGATATCTATTAAATGGTGTTGGGTTTTACTTCTACAGGCTCCTGCTGCGCTGGTGCTCCTCTATGACTGCTGCACAAGCACAGATGTGCTTCATCGCCTTCTGGTCTTTACAGGGAACCTACGTGCCTGGAGACCATCCGCACAGGTAGCTGAAGCTCTAAGGAGGCGAGTGGACTCCCTGTACTGTGTGCTGCTAGATAGCTCCTCTCAGATACACAGCAGACTCCATCTTCTCCTCTCCCACCCTGACGCAGAGATCAGAGCTCAGGTGGTGCGACTCCTTACTTAAACTCTCCCTTGGACATCGGCTGGACCTCCATCAGAGATGTCGTTCTTAGGGTTCAGTTTCACCAAGCCAGAATTGCAAGTGTGATCAGTGGGATTGCATCTCCTGGTTCAGACTTTGATGGATGTGAATATTTGGTGAAGTAATGAACAACTAATAACGAGTCACTGTATGAATTTAAAGGAATTTTGCAGTCCTTGTTTTTAGCCGAAACTAAAAGGGGTTGTCAAGGTTTACTAGGACTTGTTATCAGTTAGAGTTTGTTAATGGAGTTTTATGTTTCACTGAACCCAATGGTATAGAGTTCTAGAGAAGGTTATGCATTCTCCAACAGCAACAAACCAAAGAACTTCTGGGACCTTTTTTCTGTGATTACTATATAAGAGATTTAACCCACTTTATTACTGAGAAAAGAAAATAAGTTTACTCAAAACACACTTTTAACTAAAGAGCAGTTGCTAAGTTTCTTGATAAACATCTCTCTAACCATAAAGTATAAAAAGTATTCACCGAAAGCGAAGTGGATTTCACTAAGGTAGATAAGACAACATCCACCTCACCTGAGGTGAATAATTGTTTTACTATACTACATGGGAACATAAGCAAAGCAAACAAAACAAAATTTTTATGGTTTTATTTTTAGATTTTTAATTCTCTTTAAGAGAGTGGTGGATATTGTCTATTAATTTAAGAGATTTTCTCATTTCTTATTGGTGGAAAGCCATTTGATAGTTCTTGATATTGCATCATTGCGATGGGATTACTGAATTATTGCATTGTTGCCATGGGGACAGTTGAACGATTATTGCACAACTGGCACATGGTACACAGTAATATTTGAAGACATTTTTCATAAATAATAACATTTATAGGATTTCACTTTCATGCGATATAGAATTATTCTGTCTCGCAAGGTGTTATCTTCCTCAGCATTTGGGCTCAGCAGATAACAAACCCCTCAAACAAATAATTCTCCATATCATACTTCGTCTCATTCAATAATTGCTTAATATCCTAAGATAGCGAACCAATCAGTTTGCATCACTTCCTGTGTACTAGGTATTACATATGTACTATCTTTAAGTATATAATGTGAAAAGCTACAGCAATTATATAAGTAGAAATTGGTCTTAGGATGAGAGAGACCTTAAAAACAGCCGTTCGAAAGTTTTTCTTCATTTAAAAAAGTTATTCTGTGGGAGTTCGTAGTACAGGTTTAAAACTTCACAAATTAAGCATTTTACAAAAATACATACTCAGCATAGACCTTTAATCACTGTCAGAACTACTGATTGTTTTCACCCCCCCCATTTTCTGAACTGCGTTATCCTTTATTTGGGTCCCAGACAGCCTGGAGTCCATCCCAGCCATTTCTGGGTGAAGGACAGACCCATTCACACTCATATCATTGGCGATCGAGAATATCCAATTAGTCTAATGTGCATGTCTTTGGACTATGAGAGGAAACTGGAGTACCAGAGTATTTTTTCTAACAAAGATTGTGTTGATTAACAGAAAGGATTATCTAAATCTACGAGTGAAGCCACATCTTTTTCATAACCCCTTGTGCCTATTTCCCTCAAAAGCATGGAGGCAAAGGGACATGGGCAAGTCCAAAGAAAAGCAGTGAAAGTAAACAAGATACAGACTCTGTATATCTATTGTATATATACAGTACACACAGGCGTTAAATAAAAGGGGACGACCACTGTCTCTGTTACCCTGTAGAGGACATTTCCATGATTTTATTTCCTTTAGAATGGAGTGTCTCTGCCAATCAGCCCAACGTTCTTCTAATGTCTTGATGGGGAGTGGTGTCTTCCAGGATGACACCACCTACACCAGAATGCTCCCCTGAGGTTTAATATGCATGAAAATTCTATAAATCATAAAATACAGTCTATAACCGAACACATTTGGGAGAATTAAGATGCTTTGAACATTCTGGGGGATTCTGTTTTATAAGAATGATGCTCTTTTGTTCATGTACATCGTCTCATTTTCCCCCTTCATTTGTCACCTGTCTGTAAATATAATACGTTTTAGTGCGCTCAGTGAATGCCTCCTGAAAGATTCCCCTTCTTTTGCCACATATCAAATTCTAGTGCCAAAAACCTTCTTTAACCAATGAATGAGTGCTTCACTCTAGCTGTTCTCCTACACACAAAGCACTTCCTGTCCTTTCCTTTTCTTACCTAATCATGCTATTGCAAAAGTAAGCTATGCCTGAAATGTCTTTGTAGTGGACGCCACATGCAATTGGACTTTTGAGTTTCTTCAGTGCTGTGTATTTTTCTGCATGTCTTGAGTGCAGTGCAGATGTTTGCACGCTTACCTATTGTGATGAGACTTTTTAACGCTGCATTAAGCCAGGTGTGTAATTAAAGGGCCTGTCTGGGCCATTTCTGTGACTGTAACTGGAAAAGCCTGTAATGTGAATAGAATTATGAAGTGTACTGTAGTCGTGTGAATGTTTTTGGATTGGTTGTACTGTGATCTGCTGCAGCTGTAGGGAAAATGCATTTTTCTAAGTTAAAAAACATGACTGCTGTGCTGTTAATGACTGAGACATCGGGCCTGTTATAATGTTTGTATGGGGAAAAATGAAATAAATCAATTTATTTTGGATAACTATCATTTATTAATGTTTATATTTAAACAGCTGATCAAAAGTATTAACATATTCAATGGCTTTCATTACAAAATGACCATTTCCATGTTTGGTACAAGCTGGCATATTATGTTTATAGGATTATAATTTAAGTTTTATATTATACGCTTAGTTAAGGTTTAAATTGTAAGGTTATAATTTTGGTTTTAGATTCAAAGTTGCTAAGGTTTATGATTAAAGTTTTATATCATAAGATTACTATTTAAATTCTAAAATTATTTTTTAAGTAAAGTTTTAAATTATACATTTATAATTTAAGTTTTAAATTAAATATAATTATAGTTATGAATCATTAGTTTATAATTTAAGTTTTAAATTATATTTTATAAATCACAATTTATGAGTTTATAAGTTTATATTAAAAGTTTTAAATTATAAGTTTATAATAAAAAATTATCATGTTCATAATTAAAATTTAAATTATAAGGTAATAATTAAAGCAAAATATGACAGTTTCATTATAAAAGTTACAAAGATTAATTAATCAATATTAAAACTTAAGAAAAAGACAAAACTTTGCTGCTAATTACACAACTGATGTCATATGCATAACAAAGATATTTAACTATACAATGAATACTGTTTAAAAAAAAGTACAAACCCTTTGCTTAACCGTGCCTAAGATTAGTCACCTGACGCTATTTTTGGACAGTCAACAACAATGGCGACAACGGCCAGCTGGCACCAGAGAATTTACTGAATCAGAAGGGAAAGAGTGTGAAAGACAGTCAGAGAGAGAGATAGAGAAAAGATTTTTAGTGGAGAGCATTCTGAGAGATGGAATAAAGTGAAAGACGAGCTGAACTTGATGTTTAACCACGAAGTTGCAGGGTTCCTACTTGACAGGTGTGTGTATAGTGTCTTTTCACACGCTTGTTTGCTGTCCAGGGTAATAAGGTTGTTATGCAAAAATAGTCACTTTATTTTATTTGAATATTTGATAGTAGCATCTTAAATCAGTGAGTTCTTTGCAGAAACATGGTGAAATGCATTAATTGCTGTCATCTTCATGAACTGTTTTCCAATGCAATTGTGTTTCTTTTTTCCTTGAATCGCCAGAACCTCATGCATATTCATGAGGAAAACCAAGATGTTTACAGCTTAAAAAAAAAAAAGACCACAGGGGTCCAGATGCTCCCGCCGAAAGGACCATTTCATAATATGTGAATATAGAACAAGCATAGCAAGTTTGAAAGCCCCAGCTTCAGCGCACGGCAAGTAAGTATCTGGAAACTTAATATACAGTTTTGCCTCTGTGACCTTGAAAAGTAGGTCAAGGTCACTCACACACAAATTCATCCTAGCACTCATAGTAGTGAACAAGCATACCAAGTTTCAAACCCCCAGCTTCAGCGTACGGCAAGTAAATGTCCAGATACTAAAGTGTGATGGATGGTCGGACGGAAGAAACCCATTCCTATAGCTCCTGATGGGCAGGACCTAATTAACTGTAACACCAGGGAGGTACCATAGTAAATAATCAGCAGAAAGTTTAATTTTTAAACGTATTAAAAGTTTCTCAATTCAAAATCATCTATTCTATGCCAGTAAAATTTCATTTATAGTTTATAATTAAAGTTGTAAATAATACGATTTTAATTAAGGTTTAAAATTATATGTTCATAAAGTTTCTTTTATAAAATTTAAGGTTTTAATTTTAAAGTTTAGAAATTATGTTTTAGATTATAAGATTTTAATTAAAGTTTTAAATTATAATGTTATAGTTTAGGTTTAAAATTTTTAGTTTATAATTAAAGTGTCAATTCTATGTTTATAAATAAAGTTTCAAATTGTTAGTTTATTATTAAGTTTTTATTATACGATTTTTTTTGCATGTTCTCCATGTGCTTGCGTGGGTTTCACCCAGGTAGCTGAGTTTCCTCCCACACACACACACACACGAGACATGCACATTAGGATAATTGGCTGTTCCAGATTGCCCCTAGGGGTAAATGAGTGTGAATGGTTGTGTGCTCTGCAATGGACTGCTGAGCTGTTCAAAGTGTACCCTGGTCGTGTTTTAAAACGGATTAAATTCCACGATCCTGTCAATAAAAGCAAAAAAAATATTTATTTTTTTTCATAGTGTGGAAGTTTCTAAGAATGCTTTAGTAAATGATTGAACGCTTTCATTTATATTAACACTATGTATAATTTACTTTCTGCCCACTATAATATGTTTTCAGTTGTTGAACCACACAATAAAAAAAGGGCCATGGAATTCCCAAGTAGGAACTACATTACCCACAATCTTCTCTGTTAGCCGGCAGGCAGCTCAGCAGTGCTGCAATCACATGAGCTCTGTTAGTGTAGGGCAGGAGCTGTAATGTCCAGTCGTATAGAAACTCGCAGAAGAGTAACCGACACCGAGCACGAAGGTATATTTTTATTTTATATTTATTTTTTACTGTGTTTCAATTATAATCTGGGTAATAACGTGAACGCGCTTTGCTTTAACTCTGGCGCGCGTCCTAAACATCAAACTCCAGCAGCCTACTTCACTAAACTGGATTTTTAAAATATTGTGCACCTGCTAACTACATCAACCTACAGCATGCTATTCTCCCAGTCTGTTCAGTACAAGAGTAGCTATACCTCTGTACTTGCTGTGCTTTTTGCCTTTTGTGTATTTTTGCACATCACATATTTACTATATTATCTAAATGTACAATAATTTATGCCATGACTTTTGTGAGGTTTGGTGTTTTATTTCTCATTTAAACACTTCTCTATTTTGAAACAGCTCTGAAACCTCAGGTCTGTCACAGTTCCCCTGTCATTTCCTTAGTTTGCACCTTTACACATGAGGCACCCTAAATTAAGAGACGTGGTACAGTGATGGTGCTGGTACAGCAGTAATACACAGGATTTGTATTTGATCTGTTCAGTCAGCTGTGGCTATGTGTGAAGAACATACCCAAAGTAGATATATCACACATTCATTCATTCATTCATTCGTTCATCTTTGGTACTACTTTCATCCTGTTTTGGATCTTGGCAAGTCAGTTTTATCATGAAAACAACGGGTGCAAGTCAGGCCTGCTTTTTAGGGAAAATTAAAAATTATATCCAGATTTCTCCTTTATATCCAGAAGAAGCTTCTTTTTGATAAATGTCCTTAAATTGTCTATCACATGAGAATGTGAAGTGGTGGTGCTGAAATTACTGTACAATTTTCTGGATTTCTTTAACTGTAACTATTACAATAATAGTGATATTAATAATGATGATGCTGATAATGTAAATGAATGTATATACTGTTTTACTGTTTAAACTCCAGTGTCCTCTGTATTTTATAAGGTCGTGTTATAAGGTTTTGTGATTATTTGTTGATCATGTGTTTGCTTTTGGTATGAGTCTCAGACTTTCAGTCCACTTCTGAAAGGAAACAAGTCCAGGCTTTGCATTATTTAAGCAGATTTGTCTATTTTTAGGACTTAAGTTGTGGATTAAACTACAACAGGTTTTTATCAAACTGAATAAATATCCAGAATAGTTTTGGCTGTTTAGATATATGTGTTTTGTGTCTTTTCCTGACCTCAGAGGTTTCATGGGACCAGAGTAGTGCCAGAGGTTATGCTGGAATCAGCGCTTATCCCTCCGGCTCCTGTTGTGACCATGTGTGTGAAAATGACCCACAAGTCAGTACAACCGACCGTCACCTGCATTTGCCCTTCTGTCCTGACACAACCAAACAAACAAAAAAGGGTGTGTTGTTATTATTATTATTATTATTGTTGTTGTTGTTGTTATTATGAACAGTAAAAAAGTATTTATTAAAAAGTATTTACTGGAGTATGTGTTGTTCAGTAGTTTTTGTTTGTTTCCACTCTCTTTTTTTTAGGACACAGCACACACACAGCTAATGAAACATGGGAAGAAGTATTATGTAGTAAGACCACTATAAGTGCTGAAAATGAAGTGGAGGCACAAAAACTTGCCAATAATTACAAGGTAGATGGTTTCATTCATGATTAATGAGCATTAATCTCTGTGAACACCCGCTGACCTGGTTTCAGTTCGTTAATGCATTTTTGTGTTTCTGTGTTTCCTCTGTGTGAAGTTTGGATTCAGAAAGTGGAAAAGCCATGTGACCGAGCGACCGTTCGTGGACAGATCCGAGATTGTGAAGGAGCTGTACTCAGAGCTCAGTGTCATTAAACCAACCGCAGGTCAGACTCATGAAAAGGATATTAACCCAAAGTTTTATACTTACTGAAATGTATTAAACCAAACACAGGTCAGAGATTAAGGGATATTAAACCAAACACACATTATACTCACAAAATGGGGTTAAACCAAACACCTTTTAGACTGATTAAATGAATAATCAAACACTCACTTTGAATTATTAAACCAAACACAGACAAACATACACATGATCATTTAAAAAGGTAAAGTCTGTTGGGCTTTTACACCAGAGCGTACTGGCCCATCAGGCCGGAGCTGTTCCCCAGTTTCCTTAGTGTGAAGCGACTAGGAGTTTAACTCCTCCTGGATGGGACGCTAGTCCATCGCATGTTACCTTCCTAGTATTTTAACTGGTATCCATTTATACTTCTGGGTGGACAGAGGCTCACTTATGTTTAAGATCTTGCCCAGGGGTCTTAGCACGGTGGGGGTCTAACGGAGATTCAAACCCACAACCTCTCTATCTTGAGCCCAGCATCCTAACCACTACATCACTGACCCCCATCATTTAATGGTCGTTTAATAAACTAGAATTAGTTGAATAATGGAAAAGTTCACAGATTGGAATCAGTTTCTATTAATGTACATTAAAATAAGCATAGGTCACACTTCTTGAGTATCGTTCAGTCAAATGCAGTTCAGACTCTGTCATCAAAGTAAACACATATAGGTCTGGTTCAGTAATATCAAACAGGTCAGATTAATACAGTATCATTAAACAAAAATTAGAGAAAAACATCATTAATCATTATCTTTTTAAAAATAAATACATACATGAATTATACCATTGCCAGTTGAATGACTGGCGAGCTGATCAGGGTGTACCCTGCCTTCGCCCAGAGTTAGCAGAGACAGGCTCCAGCCTCCATGTGCCCCTAATAGGATGAAGTGGTTCGGCAAATGGATGGATGGACCTTTACGTGTTTTAATCATCTCTCTGTTTTCTTCTGTTCCTCAGGCTCCTTATTTACATGTGGCAATGTTGTGTATATATTTTTATTTGGCTGGTGGATCTCTCTGGTGTATCTTTTCATTGGTATCATGATGTACATCAGCGTAATTGGAGTTCCTCATGGTAATCTGCGTTTATAGCAATGTCTTTCCAAAAATATCTCAACCCTGTACATCTTTTTAAAACTCTATTTTGTTTTATTATAGGTAAATTGTGCTTCAGACTGTGTCGTTACTTTCTGTGGCCATTTGGAAAAGCGATACAGAAGGTTGATCTTTTTGTAAACTTGATTAAATTACTCTGCATGCTTTCTTCAGAGAGTAACATTTTTACATCATTTAAGTGAGGATAGCCATAGATAGGTGTGATAATATTTTACAGACTGCATTTAATACCGTACATACAGTGGAACCTCGGTTTTCGAACATCCCTCTTTGCAAACAAATCGGTTCACGTACAAAATTTCGGCACAATAATTGCACTCAGTTGCAGCACAAATGCTCGGTTATCAATCTGGCAACCACACAGAACGCCCACTCTGAACTTTTCTCAGATTTCGGCAATGTATCTTGTGTTGTGTATTATTTCTTTTATATTTTCTCATCGATAAGCCACTATGGGACCTGGGAAATGTATTAAAAGTGTAAAGGCAAAAAGGAAAGTAGTGAGAACAAACGATGGAGGTGAAAAAAGAAATCATATGAAAGTATGAAAATGGCGTTCGTGTCTGGTGAGTGAAACTTTCTTATTTAAAACGGTATTCTTTATTCAGTTGGTTCAGGTAATAAATAAAATTGTCTTTTCTTATCTTAAACTTTATTCTTCATTCAGTTGGTATGTCATATTGTAATACGATTGTGGAGGTCAGGAACAGATTCATCCATTATACATTGTTTCCTATGGGAAGATATGTTTCGGTTGAGGAACAAATCAGTTTTAGAACAACATTTAAAAACGAATTAAGTTTGAAAACCGAGGTTCCACTGTACTGTGTAAACTGTTTATCAGCTGCTTGTATGAAAATCAGATATGAAGTCACACACCTGTCCAAAAGTATTTGGACAGTGACACAATTTTGGTGATTTTTGCCTCCGTACACTGTAGTAGATTTAAACTGAAGCAAGCAAGACGTAACTGATGTGTAAAATTTCATATTTAATTCAAGACACTCAGCAAAAATATTGTATTAACTGTTTAGGAATTACAGCCATTTTTTTTACCTGACTTACTTTCATAGGCCCGTCACCCCTCTTGGGGTGTAATTACTCAACAAGACACCTCCAGAGCCTTCTGTCAAGTCCCTTTTGCATACAGCTGATTTTTTATTTTATTTACTGAGGACAAAATGTAAGAAAGTAAGCTATAGAAACATGCAGGAATTTAAGGTGGTTGAAGTAAAGGCCTGACAAAGCATCTGAAGTGGGGAAATTCAGCATTTGGTGAAGTCCATTGGTTTCAAACAAATAATCATGGACTGTACTAATCATATTCACTTTATGTATAGAGTTTTGTTATTTCCTGCTTCCAACTATGGTTGACCTATCATATACATGACTTTTGTTGCTTTATTCAAGTTTCTTCCTTCTTGCTTGCTGAGTAATTCACTAATTTCCTCTTCCTTCAGAGTTTGAAAGTGGGCAGTCCATAGATGTGTATGTTGAGCTAGACCGTTTGGTTAGTACTATTGGCTGAGGCTGCCATGGTACACACTCAGTGACGTACGGTAGTAGCAAAAATGTCACCACACAGTAACCACGCATGCATTTGAATCTCAATACAGGCCCGATGTGGCATGAATTAAACGAATTAATCAAAGTCCGGTGTGTAAAAACATTTTTGTATGATTTTTAAATATTAAAGACAAGCTGGACTATTTTGCAAATTAAGTTCTATGTATATTTCTTCCAGTGATAGTAAAGAGCTATTGTAAGTTTTCTGATAAGTAAAAATGGGCATATGTTTGACACTGCTATGGAACTCCCAAAAATTCCGCAAAATACCGTCTTGAAAGTACAATGAAAGCTACAAAGAATATGTTCTTTGTGTTTTTCAAGTGAAAACAGCACTTGACCAAACTGGGTTTAAAAATATGCCATAATAGAGCACAATGATTGTCACAAGTTTAAAAATGTAAAAATAAAAACATAAAAATAGAATTTTCATTTATTTTCTCATCTTCCCTTGTAGTATATATTAAAACAATATTTTTGTTGCCCCAGACTCAGTGAATGTCTCTGAATATATTATATGAATATTTATTTTCTAAACAGTTAATTTTGTACTGTTAAGTTCTAGTACTCTTTCTGTTAAGCTGATTGAATCAAAATTGAGAAGTATGCACTTCAGTCAGATTTTGATGCCTTCATTTCAAGCGCACTGGTGGGGTACAAAGGAAAAAATTACAAAAATTGTGTCTCTGCTCAAATACTTATGCACTTACCTGTATCTCTGATTAGCTCTGAGTTTTTTGACTCATTGATAGAAGCAAACTTAAGGAACATCAGTACATAACACACAGTCTCTGTCATAGCTGAACTTCGTTGTTTGTTCTCTTAGGCAAGTAATCCACTCTCAACTATCTGTGGGAAACTCTGCAGTGATTTAGTAGGTGAAGGAGATGAGGGAAAGGCAGAATCTGCCCTACTGAGGCCCACCACAGTGGAGGAGAACATGGAGGAATCATCCAGACCATCAGAGCAGCTCACCTGGGTAGAGTCCCTGTAAATATAGTGTGATGGTCAAGATATGACACAAAGATAAAGATAATACATTATAAAATAAAGTGTAGGAAATGTGGCCAATGAGGTTTATCTGAGGCACGATAAACCTTTACCCAAACTTTTTTCTTTTGCCAAAAAAAATATTTTTGTAATTTTTTTACTTCTGAAAAAAACACCTGTAGCTTCTACTACCTGGTTCTCCTTGGCAAATGAATGTATAAAAGTTACTATTAACTGGGTTTTTCTTTCCAGAATCATTTGAGTGTGTATATGTGGGTGCTCCTGGGATACCCTCCTCTGGTTCTGGCTCATGGTGTGTTGTGTATACTCTCCTGGCTCTTGGTTGTCACCATCCCTGTTGCCAAAATAAGTGTCCGAACCCTGACCAATGTCCTGCTAATGCCCCCTGAGCAAGTTCTCATAAAAGATGCCACTGGGGTGAGATTTCTGAAAAATGTACATCTTGCAGTGCTTTATATTGTAATAGAAGATCATGTACTATAAAGACCACTATGTATCTGGTTTTATAAGCTGATACTTGCTGTGAAATTTGGTTTCCTTGTACTTTCCTAGCAAGCTTGATAGATGACTTATTTTTATGCATAATACCCCATATGTAATTACTAAAGGACAGATATGCAAATTTAGGCTAAACATTATTGACATTTTTTGAACTGATTTCAGGAAGGGGAAGGCCAAGCCATTCTGTGCTGCTACCATGCAGTGAATGTCTACTACTACAAGTACACAGTGGATGGAATCAATGTTTTTGCTGTCAGTATCCTTCTAAATTAAGCAAATAAATTGGTGTGGATTGGAAGGAAGGTTGCTGCGGACACGTGGTGCTTACATATTATGTTCACTTTTAATTCTGTGGAAAAATAAATGATTTTTTTTTTTTTTTTTTTTTTTAATGGTTGTCAAATTTTCCTGTTGGTTTTCTTAGATAACTGTTTGTAGATCTTCTCCCATTGGTGATTGTCTCTCTGGTGATTGGCTACGTGGATCAGGGCAACCAGTTTTTCAGTGCTGAGGTTAAATTTTCTACTGCAATTGGTTCACTCATCCCACTGTCCTACTACATTGGAATGGGCATTGCTACGTGAGAATACACTCACTCCCACACACACACACACACACACACACACACATTTTACACTCAGTGTTTTATATAGGTCTTATGCAGGTCTTTATTTTAAAAAAAAAATCTATATATTGCTATATATATATAATATTATCCTTCATGAGCCAAATTTCCATCTCTATGAATGATTCTGTCTTGTTTGATAACACCATTTATGATATTTAAGCTACTTTCTTCAAACAACCATGACGTTGCATTTTAATATCTGGATGTTCACTTTTGGGAAACTGGGCTGATCTAAAACAATGCTCTCTTGTTGTCTCGGCCTATTTGTTTGCAGTGTGTCAGCTCAGAGTAACTTTGCAGTTGGCGCAGTGGTCAATGCCACGTTTGGCTCTATTACCGAACTTACCTTTTATATCACAGCCTTGCTTAGGGGTCACTACCAGGGTAACAACTGCCTACAGGAAATTGTAAAAGCAGCACTGACAGGGACATTGCTCGGATGCATTCTGTTCATCCCGGTAAGTGATTCAGTCTAGATGTATTCTTTTATAGGGAGCACAGTCTTTGATGTTCCTCTTATCTCTCTCATGCTCTTTCTTTTTCTTAAATAATACTAAGGGGATCTGTATGATCATTGGAGGGCTGAAACACAGGGAGCAGAGGTTTAATAGCCGCTCAGCTGGAGTCAGCTCCTCTCTACTTTTCATATCTATCGGTGGTGAGCACTTCGACTCCTTCTCTCTCTGTCTGTATGTCTGTCTGTCTGTCTTTCCTCAGGTTGTCAAATGTATTTCCAGTAGGTTTCCAACTAACACTTTTCATTGCAAGTCTTTACATTTAAATGTGTAAAAGTATTAAACACTCGTTTATGTTACGTTGGAGAAAGTTGAATTACTGTGTTTGTTTGTTGGAATTTTTAAAACACATTTATTCTGATTAAAATCGTACTAAATCGACTTTCTCAAAGTCAGACTAAGACTTTTTACTGCATGTAACCATGTTTAATCAGTCTGGATTTGGACTACTCTTGCACCACAGTTTTGGCCACGGGCTTTGAACTTGAAATAACAAAAGAAGCAAAATAATCATCCGTAAACAGAGCGAGGAGTTATGTCTAGAGCTGTTCATTTTTCAACTGAGGAAAAGAGTTCATGCAGTGCCAGCTGAAAGAGTTAACTATTGTAAACATGGACGGTAGGAAAACAGGGAAGGTGATCTGTTTAAACATATTCAGCTTGTTAGTTAGCTTGAGCTGTCTCTGTCTTTGTAACATTTACTGGAGATGTAAGGCATCCTTTCCAGCAGTACAGTGCGCTCTACTTACAAAACGTAGTAACAAACCAAAAATGCAACATCAGCACCAAAAACATCACAAGAAATGTGGAAACACATCAACAGGAAGTTAAAAAAGAAAGAGTAGATCCATGCTCAGTGCTGATTGGCTACTGTGCACATCAGGTTGAAAGGATATTTAAAATATAAACCAAAATTAATCTTTTGTAATTTTTATGTGTATTTTTATCAAGGACATTCATATGACATTATTTTAGATGTTCTTTCAACTTCGCTTTGTATTAATTTGAGTAAGCACATGCTAAAAACTCACCTAAAGCCTAACACCAAGAAACTTGCATTAAATTTTTTTTCTTTTTTTTCTCTCTTTTTGTCCTCTTTTTTCTTTGTGATTGTCATACACCATGTCCAATCAGCAATGAGCATCTTATGTGTAGTAAGAATCTCCCCTTTCTGTTCTAAATGAATTTAGATGTTTATTTTGCTAGACAGTTTCTGATTAGTCACCGTTGCCGTTTTTGGTTTCTGAGTGTGTTTTGCACTTACAGGGTACATAGGGTTAAAGTGTGGTAACAATTTCGAAACGTGGGTGTCAGAATCGTTTCCGTAGCTTCCATTTAAGATTACAGCATTTAGGATTCAGGGACTGTTTCAGGGACTGTTATTTATGATCATTCCAACAGCACAGGATAAAAACAATAAACCATATTTTCTTCATTTACTGTTATTAGTGCCACTTTAGTTAATCGGTTAATTAATTAGTCTTCTTGTGGTAGGTGTGTTTGCCCCCACACTTTTCTCTAAAGCCTATGGGAATCTGGTGTGTGAAGACTGCACTAACTCTACTGGGACCAACAGTAGTATTGGAACTTTTACCTGCAGGAACTGCCACTATGACGTGGTGAGCCATTTTTACACCCAGCTCATGTACGCATTTCTTATAGTTAACAATTATTTGAGGAAGGCAAGATGGGTGTCCATGATAATGACTATAATTATGACTTTTTAATTCAGCGATATCCACCGAGCCCGAGGAGAATAATTGTTTTAGTATATACTATACAAGAACATAAAAGCAAACTAAAGTAAGATGTTTGTTTATTTGTACACATTTAAGCACTGAGTAATGTAGTCTTTTCTAAAGTTTTAGTATATACTACATGGAAACAGAAGAAAAACAAATTACAATGAACACATATTTTTAATTGTTTATTTTTTAATTTTTTTAAGAATGAAAAAATTATCTCACCACCTGCTTAATTACAATGCTCATCCTACAGGGGAATGCCACAATCTGGTTGACTATCAAAACCTACTAACTATATATATTTAGTTAGTTAGTTTTGATAGTCAACCAGATTGTGGCATTCCCCTTTAGGATGAGCATTGTAATTAAGCAGGTGGTGAGATATATATATATATATCAGAAAAATTGAAAGGTGTCGCAAATGTAGTTTTTTTTACTTTTGCATAGCATGAATGAACTTCAAACCATATGGAATGGTTCAGCGAGTGAAGAAATTAAAAAATATGTAAAATATATCTTCATTTTTTTAAGTGTATAATCATCACTGCATCACTGTATTTTTTTTTTCTTTTTTCACTCGCTAAACCATTCAATATAGTTTGAAGTTCATTCATGCTATGCAAAAGTCAAAAAAACAAAATTTGCGAAACCTTTCAATTTTTCTAAAAAATTTATATTTTCAGTGTTTTTGTTTATTAGCCATACTTTTATCTCAATATACTTGTTGGAATGATTTTTTGGTTCTCACTGTCTACAATAGCATTGTTCAATACATTTTCACCAAAAAATTATAGACAAGTAATTTTTTACTTCTTTTTATTAGGAGCCCTTTTAGACAAATGTGTTTATTTAATTTAGCTAATTGTTCCATCTCAGGGACTATTCAGTGACATCTGCCTCAACTTAAGCGAATAATTGTTAATTTTTCAGTATACCTATTAACCCCTAAGTAGTGAACCAATCAGATTACGCTATTCCCGTATAATATATACCAATGCTGTTGTACTCTGCCACACCGTGTGCAGGTATTAGCCAGTAAGTGTAAACAGTGCCTATAAAAACACCTTAAAAAGACACTCACATCAACAGCGCACACACCACTGCCATATCAGTGTCACTGCAGTGCTCAGAATAAACCAGCAGCCAAATAATATCTGTTCAATAGTTGTCCAAAGGACCTCCCTTTAACTTAAAGGGACAAATACAGTGTGAGCGGCTTTCATGTTGCTGTTTATGATTAATGCATCTTCAATGGTGTCCTGGATTTATTTTAGTGTAAAATTACATATATTGTGTTGTTGTTATCATGAAACTTCTTACATTTCGTTTTGGACTATTTTTAGTGAGATAACAGTTTTGTACCTTACCCAAACTGCTGTTCAACTACCCACTGAAAGTGATGCCAGTGGGATTTAGCCCTCGTGTCAGCTCTTTTTTAACTGGCAACCCAGTGTATAAATCTACTTGTGAGATGTCCCTTTATGTATTTTGTTAGCATCTTTCTTTTTCATTCATCTCTGCTTATTTAGAGTGAAAACAACTACAGCCTGTTTCATAGCCATATAGCGTAAGTAGCCATAATTTATTTTAAACTCAGTTCACATATGATCTCTAAAGCAGCTTGAGGACTGAGCAGTGGATTTATCATTGCTGTCTTACAGACCCCTGGTGTACACAGTGTCAGTTCTGCTGCCGGTATCCTACATCATCGGTCTCCTGTTCACTCTGAAGACTCATTCACACATCTATGATATTCATGTTGGGGATGGAAGTGGTGAGGCTTCACCCACACCAACAATGAGAAAAAATACTGAAAGAGTGCTTTGAAATCATTTTGTGTGTGTGTGGGGCAGCGGGTCATCTAGGGGCAGTAGTGCATTGGTCTCGGTGGAGAGCTCTGCTAATCCTGATCATCGCCACAGTGCTCATGTCTGCATGCGCTGACCTCATCACAGAGCACCTCCAACCCATATTGGGCCATCCGAATATCGCCTAGGCATGTACGGAAAAACACGAAAGAAGAGAGAGAGAGAGAGAGAGAGAGAGAGAGAGAGAGAGAGAGAGAGAGAGAGAGAGAGAGAGCACTTTAATTAATAATGTCAATTATTATTCATTCAAGTCACTGATTGGTGGAAATCCATCAAATAAATATAGTTTTCTTCCACGAGCTAACAAGTATCCATGTATCATTGACATTGGATTAATTTAATAAGCTGGACATTTTTTTAATGAATAAATGAATAGCTTTTTTTTATGATACAGAGAATTATTCAGATCTCGGAGGGTGTTCTCCACCTCTGTCTCAATAATTGCTTATTATACCATGACAGCGTACCAATCAGATCATGCCATCACCGTGTAGTATATAATAAATGGAAGTATACTTACAGAAGTACATGAATTGAGACACACGGCCAGACTTATTTAAACTCATTTATCTGCCTTTGATCACAGTACAAGTTTCATATTACAGTGAATTTAAATGGTGCTTTTGAAAATTAAAAACAAGTAAGGGACACCAGAAAGGCACAATAAAAATACACTGTTATATGATGTTTAGAGCCAATTTACTCATCAATGATGCAGTGGAGAGAGAAAAATTGGCTCTATGGGTGGGAGGGATGATATTACTTTCTGTCCCCTGTCAATTACAGTTAGGTAAGTCTGTTGGGATTTTACACCCGAGCCTAGTGGCTCATCAGGCCGGTGCTTATCCCTGGTTTCCGTAGCGTTAATTGACTAGGAGTTCAACTCCTCCTGGATGTGACGCTAGTCCATCGCAGGTTACCTGTAAAATTTAATACCAGTAAAAATACTGTCAATCACAGTGAAAGTCACCAAATATGTGCAACTTTGAGATTGTGTATGTGGAAGTGGGTAGATAGCTGTTTGTATTGAGTGACACAGCATGAACAGCAGTTCATAAAAAGAAGTGGTAGCTTCACGTGTCTTGAATTATGTCTTCCTTGTTAATTTGCTTTTTTTGTATGTTTGTTTTGTTTGTTTGCCAATTTCTTAATCAGATCCCTCTGCTGGTGTCTTCTCAGTATTTTATAGGTGTGACTGTTTTGGCCATGGTTCCTGAAATACCAGAGATAGTTAATGGTATACAGTTTGCGCTTCAGAATAATATCAGCTTGAGGTGAGTCTCAGTACAGCAGCATGGCATCTCGGTCTTAAAGAACAGTGGTTATATGTTGAAAAACAATGATTAACACACTTGTGCAATGAAAATGTTGACTACAATAGACTAAAATAGGAGTTGTGTTTAATAAAGGGAATAATAAATATACAAACCCAGCAATAATGAGTTTCAAGTTTTAAAACTACTAAATGAGGAAAAGTTTAAGAAAGGGTGAATGCCTGATAAAATGTACAGTGTTGTTCATTTATAGGCATCTTTGCTGTGTTGTGTTTGCAGTTTAGAGGTTGGGAGCTGCATTGCGGTTCAGGTGTGCATGATTCAGATCCCCATACTGATCCTGTTCAATGCCTTTTACGTAAGTCACTGTGGAAACCACACTACAAATACAAATAGACATCACTCGTTTGCTCATTTGCTGAATCGCTAAGGGCAACACACACACAACCACCCACACATCCACACCTAGGGTCAGTTTGGAACATCCAGTTAGCCTACTGTGCATGTCTGAGTACCCTCAGGAAACTCACGCACACATGGAGAGAAAATGCAAACTCCACATAGAAACGCCCAAGCCTGGGACTTGAACTCAGGACCTTCCTGCTGTGAGGCGGACGTGGTAACCACTATGCCACCGTGCCGCCCACTTCAGACCTGTAATATTATATATATATATAAAATAATAGTAATATTATACTCACTCACTCATTTTCCGAACAGCTTGATCGTACTAGGGTCATGGGGAGGCTGGTGCCTATCTCAGCCGACACTGGGCAAAGGCGGGGTACACCCTGAACAGCTCGCCAGACAAGCGCAGGGCAACACACACACCCACAACCATTTGCACTCACTCTCTTCACCTCAGGCGAGCCTAATAGGATTAAGCGGTTCGGCAAGCGAGTGATAGTAAGAGTGATTGGTGGAAAGCCTGAAATAAGTCCTGGTATTGCATTATTGCCATCAGATAACTGCATTATTGCATCATTGCTATTGGATAAGTTGAATGATTATTGTACCACTGGCACACAACACAGTAACATGACTGTCTACTTTAAAAATATTTTGGATGAATAATAAAACAATTATCGAATTCTGCCTTTAAATAATATGGAGAATTATTCAGACTTGGCCACGGCTAACAACTCCTCCACTGAATAATTCCTTATATCATACTTCACCTCTTTCAATAATTGCTTATTATTCAGCAAAAGCGAGGGGGATGATGCTTAAAAGTATGTTGTAATAAAGTAGTAGGATTATTCAGCCACATCCACTGAGCCTGAGGCAAATAATTACATTAGGCTATACTACACAAGAGCTTAAGAAAAGCAAACTAAATCAACATTTTTTGCATTTTTAAACATGATAGTGGCAGGTGAGCTCTGTGCTTAATCGTGTATGTCACTCATAATTGCGTTTTATAAAACTAATTCAAAGTTTTAGTGTATGCTAAGTGGAAACATAAGCAAATGAAAATTAGATTTTTATGGTTTATTTTGTAATTTGTAAAGTGTGACAATGATCCATATCAATGCTCGAGCGCACTTAATAACGGCATCATTTGAAGCTAATGCAATGTTTAAATAAAGTACTTTTTACCTTAAAAAACCACAAGGGCTGTAGTGCCTAGCTTTTGTTGTATTTCTTTGTTAAATTTGTAGGATTTTACAATTAGTGACCATTACAATTTGCTAATGTATAATTAGTGACAAATTAAGTTTTTTTTCCACAGCATTGATTGTCATTATACACCCTCGCTAACATTATTATCTGTCAGATAATGAACCAATCAGGTTGTGCCATTCCTGTGTAACATATACTAATTATTATCATTATAATTTTTGGTTTTGATGTAGGATGTAGGCTTTGTGCTCATCTTCAGTGACCTGCATCTCTGGGCCAGCATCTTCAGCGTCATTCTCGTCAACTACATCTTCATGGACGGAAAGTGCGATTACTTTCAAGGTAAAAGTTAATATACATGGGTCATGGTATAACCTGTTCATTTATCTTCCTTTTGCTCAAGAAAAAAATTAAATTGCGTTCCTAATATTTTGATAGTACAGTCTAGGATTTAGGTTATATTGCCTTTTTGTGTGTTCTAAACCTTCCGTCCTGCCTATGAGCTGTTTGGAAGTTTTTTGTGAGGTTACATGCTACTAAGTGCTGATTTTTCGTATTTCTGAGCTTTAATCAAGTCTAAAATTTTGAATGGAACCTGAAAAGAACCTAAAACACTGCACAAAGCTCGGAATCTGAACATGACAAAAAAATTCTGTCCAAACATATCTGAAGACCGGTGATTGAACATGTCATCCAAAATGATGCCAACCTCCACAGGTTCATTCTGGTTGTTTAGAATGTCAAATAATGATGCCAAACAGGATTTAAACATCTTAACTGTTTGTTTGATTGCACCAAATTACTTTTATGGTAAATTATGGTACTGGTTTATATCACCCAATAGTAAAATGATCATCAGTAATGTACCAGGTTATCACAATGCAAATGTCAGCCAAGACTTACTTTTACTAACTTCTGGATTATACATTTCCTAGTAATTTCAAATTTCAAGAGACAAAGTAGTGACACAAAACCTCATTAGGCAAATTATGCATATTAAAAATAGTGAAAATGATTGTACCGATATTAGGACAGCCATCTCTTGCTTTTCTCTCTCATCTAATTAATTCTATACATTTGTAAATAAACAATTTGACTGTGATTTCTTTAACAGTGCAAGATTTCATTTTGTCTCATTGTGTTTCTCAGGTACGGCTCTCGTGGTTGTGTATCTCATCCTCCTTGCTCTCTACTTCTTTGCTCCTTCGCCAGCAGGTTGTTAATGAGGAGACTACTCTGCTCTCATTTGCACTTTTTCTGTACTTAATCAACATTGAATGTGCTTCTGCATTACTATATCATCAGACGTTTCCAATCTGAATTGTCGCTGACAGATGCACAAATTCAGTTTGATGAAACATTACACACAGGTACAATTAGTCATTTATTTGCATAAACTAAGTTATTAACAGGTTTATTTAGTGAGATTTTGTTTTATTAAAATGAACACTGTTGAATTAACTGCTTAAAGTGTTCTGTATGATAGTGTGTTTACTGGATCTCAGTAAAGTGTTTCGGATTCTTGTCAGTGTCTCTGTCTTTTATGAGGATTAGATTTAAATAGAACTGTCGTGTGTGTGTGTGAAATCTGCATTTCATAAACAGAAATTTTAATACAGCCCCATAGACTTTATTTACATAGGTGCTGCTACCACTTGTTTAAAAATGTCTGCACATAAAGCTGGTAAAGTGATATGATGTCGACTCCTTGTATGTTGCACATGAGACAGAAAACAGTGTTACTGTACGTATCTCTATTTTTAAATATTTGCTAATGTAAATGTGCTATTTATTTTATTTTTCAAAAAAAGATTTTTTTAATCCTAGTCTAATATGTTCACCCAGTCATAATTACAACTTGAATATATTCAGTATAATAAATTGATCCCAACAATGATTGTGTTTCTTCGAGGTGAATTATTGGAGGAAGTTTGCATT
Source organism: Tandanus tandanus (assembly GCA_039654325.1). Taxonomy (NCBI): domain Eukaryota; kingdom Metazoa; phylum Chordata; class Actinopteri; order Siluriformes; family Plotosidae; genus Tandanus; species Tandanus tandanus. The sequence continues at coordinate 34,005,406 of JBCNYH010000024.1, forward strand.
TGGGCGTTATTTAAGAGCTATTACATTTTCCTATTTTGCTCCCCATCCTCTGAGGTCATTGTAATTTGATTTCATAAGATCTCCTGTTGCTGATGGAAAATATCCTCTACATTCTATTGTGCATTTGCACATACTTTCTATCTATTTCCTTTATGTTCTTTAATAACATCTTTTATTTTCATTTTTTCCCCCCCAAATATGATAGCTTATGTAAATTAGGTCAAATGCAAATGTTGCCCTATGATGATTTTTGTAGGAAAGCATTCCAGATCTGATATATTATCAACCGTGGCCTAATAGAGAAGCAGGTTTGGGGCCAAAAGTTTGCTGGTTCAATTCCCGAACCTGAAGGAACAATGTGTGGCGGCAGCGGGAGAGCAGCACCTTCCCCTTCCTCCACCTTCACGACTGAAGTGCCCTTGACCTCACCCCTAACTGCTCCCTGAGCACTGCAATGTGGCTGCCCACTGCTTCGAGTGTGTGTGTGCTCACTTTGGATGGGTTAAATGCATAGCCAAATTTCTCTTGTGGGATTAATACAGAATATCAAATTAAAAAAAATTTAAAATAAATTATGATTGGGAATAATATAGTGTCATTATTATTTTACAGTGGTAAAAAATGTACAAAGGGATCCATAATGCACAGTGATCACAGGGGAACGCTGTTACATCTCACTAGTCTTTGTACAAGTTTTTAATGAGAAACTTAAAAGTTAAACACCTCTATTGAAAATGCCTCTGGGGCGCTTCTGGCGAGTGGCGAGAGATGGCAGCCTAAAAATAGTCTCCTCCGACATAACTTTAAAAATGTCCTGTAAACTCTAGAATAAAACCCAATAAATTATTGGGTTCTTAAAAATAAAAAAATGAGGAAGGGAACTCAATGATAACTTTCTTGGATAAACTCACTGATCTAGATAACCACTGGATGCTGCATATGACTAAGCAAGCCGCTCAACTTTGAGGCTAGAGGGCAGCCATGTTATGGGCCCCAATAAGTAGCAGGGCAGACTTCCTGGGGCCTGGATTTTAAGCATATATACACAGTGTACCTATACATGCAAAGTGAAAGGCCTTGTTACACAAAATAAATACTATCATATAAGTTCAAATAAAAGTTTTATTTAAGTAATTACAATTTATTTAGTTTTTTAACAAATATTTTGTTCAACCCATTCAGGCTAAGGTATATAGCAAAACATTATTAAATGCCATAAAATTGCCTTAACTCAGTTCATGATGTTTATGTATAAGAAATCATACCTTTTGATGCACTACTATGTGGATTTAATCTCTAAGTTTTGCATACCGGTACAAATAAAATCAGTTATATCAATCATGAATAAGTAATGATTGTACAATCACACTGAAACTCTAGATCCGTATCTAGATGGCAACGACAATACCCCTCCAGCCATAAATAGTTGAGGGGTAAAAATTATTATCTCTGCACAAATCAGAGCGCTATTGTGCTGGTGTAATCCATCCTATGAGGCACTATGGAAAGACATTGAATGCAAAATGATGAATGAAAAACTTGCTGAGCTGTATAGAAAAAATAGAAAATCCATGGATAAAATCAGTTCTGAAGGTTTGGAGGGTAGTAGTAAAAGAACATAAATTGGAGAAAGATGTTAAAATCTTAAGTTGGTGTGCATATGATGCCGATTTCACAACAAATAAATTAGACCCTAGATTTAAATTGTGGATTTAAAAAGGTATAACATCTTTAAGTGACATTATACAGGAAAATTAAATGATGAGCTTTGAAACTTTGAAAAAAAAAAAAAAATTATTTAGAGAAAGCAGATTTTTATAGATACCTTCAGGTAAGGAACTATTACAACCAAAACATCAAGAAGAATACTAAAGAAGCCGGCAAACCAACCCCTTGTCCAACTTTTTATAATTGAATACAAATCCAATATTAAAAGAGGAGTCATCTCAAAACTATATAAGAGCCTCCACAACTCCAGTGTCTACTCAACAAAATATATAAAGGATAGATGGGAGAAAGAAGGAGGTTTGTGAAGAGTGGCAATATATCTGCATTTTTCAATGGAAGAGTACATAGTCATATGGAAAGAATTTTGTAAATGTAACTCGTTTTTTTTATCACCCCCATTCTAAAGACATATGACAACGGAAACCCACAGTGTTGGAGGAATTGTGGCTGCCAAGCTAAGCACCATTACCAAGTATTTTGGGAATGTCAAAATATAAAGAATTATTGGAAAGAGATTCATATAGCAATACTAACCGTCTTTAACACATACTTACCATTAGATTTTAAAACCATGTACTTAGGATACATTTCCCCAGAAGTCAAAGGCATAGACTGGTACTTATTGCAGGTACTACTAGCTGCAGGGAAGAAAGCTTTGACCAAAAGATAGATGAAACAGGATGGACCAACCATAAATGACTTGATAGACCTTCTCTGTGAATCTGAAGATGGATTTATTTACACAACACTGGGAAAATGGGCACGATATGTGAAACCCCTGAGACCTGATTTTGTAAAACTAACTAATTGAAGGAACATCCACAATCTTTATTGAAGATAATCAAATTATTTTATCTTTATTTCTTTAAAAATACTAATACAACAGGGAACTGCTACAATATTTTTGTTTCGCACTCACTGGATGTATGTTAAGTTTATTTGTTCATTTTCTAGAAAAGAAGGAAATGGATCTACAACTGACCCAAACTACAGAAAATGTGTCTATGAAACTATATTTGATATTTCCAGATATATATATTTTTCATTTATTTACTTATTTTTTCCCTTTTGTCTCAATTTCTTTTAATATGGGGTTAAAAATGTACCATATAAACATCAATACATATGCACACACTTGATTTTATTTACTGTATTTTATGTTATAATAATGTGCACTATGTATGGAAAAAGAATGGTGTATTTAAAATTCTATTTTCAATAAAATGAATTTTTAAAAATGCCTCTACTTTGTTTTCTAAATTAACGCTTACTTTTATTGAATACAATAAAAGTCTGTGCAAAACATTGCGATATTTAAATGAAACTTTGACTGTAAAACCAGAAGATCCACGTTCGAGCAAATCCATTGGTGAGTCATCTGAATGTGTTTCAACAGAAGAGAAAACATGTTAACATGGTCAAGGTCATGAATTCCCTTGATTGAAATAGAGACTTAGAAATAGACCAAACAGAAATAAACTGTACAACTTTTAGTTTTCCTAAAACTTTGTGGGCGGCGCGGTGGCACAGTTGTTAGCACATCTGCCTCGCAGAAAAAAGGTCCTGGGTTCAAGTCCCAGGCTCGGGCGTTTCTGTGTGGAGTTTGCATGCTCTCCCAGTGCTTGTGTGGGTTTCTTCTGGGTACTCTGGTTTTCTCCTTCAGTCCTAAGACATGCACATTAGGCTAATTGGCTGTTCCAAATTGTCCCTAGATGTGAGTGTGGGTGTGAATGGTCGTGCCTGTGTTGGCCTTGCAATGGCCTGGCGAGCTGTTCAGAGTGAATCCTGCTGTCGCCCAGAGTCGAATGAGATAGGCTCCTTTCTCCCTGAGACCCTAATAGGATTACGCAGCTTGGCAATAAGTGTGTAGAACTTTGTTTATTCCCAGTTTAAAAAAATAAAATAAATAAATTCCCAGATCTCGACTATACATGTTAGTACATGAAACGATGATGTATTTTTATGCACTGACACAAAATAAATGCTAGTGGTAGAAAGTTATCAAGAAAAAAATAAGCCATATACAAAGTTTTAAACAATTACAGTTATAATGTAATAACAACAAGAACAACAACAATAATAAAAGTTATAATAATATGCAAGTTATAGTATATACAATCAAAATTTGCATACTTTTCCACTGCAACAAATGAAGTACTAGTTCCACAGTTGCAATGTCTTAACAAACAAACTGTTTTGGAGAGTCAGGAATGTTTGACATGGTTGGAATGATGCATTAACTGTCTTTATGGTTTTACACACCGGGCTTTACATCTTGTCCTTAGGTGGTAGAATTCATTGCGGAACTGAGGGTTCACCGCTGCATAAATGATCGGGTTGGTGAGGGATGTCATGCAGGAAATGGAGACCACAAGGACTTCAACCTTCTGGATGAACTATGAAATATGAATAGTAAAAAGAGTCATTCTGTCAAAATCCATATGGATAAAGGCTAAAATTTCTGACTGCTGTGGATATGTTAGGTAGGGGTTTATTTACTTATATTTTACTTATTTCACTTACTGAATTTAAATTATAAACAACTTCTCACAAGATTGCTTATATATAACTCATATACACATTAAGCCATTGTGCTTTTGCTTGAGGTGATTACTTTTAACTCATTTAGAGACTAATCCAACAGAGTTATGTGTTATCCTGATTATATGTTACTGATATATAAATTAAGCCATAAGACTTACATCCCAAATCTGGTTTCTGTTCATGAGGGTGTTAAGGAGCACTGTCCCAATCAACGGCATCCAAAAAACAAGAAAAGTAAGAATGATATAACCAGAGCGCTTGGCCAGCTTGCTCTCTTTCTTCTTGTTGCCTTTGTCCCTATTGGCAAAGGATGGCATCATACACACTTCTCCCATCATGTCCATGGTTTGGCCTGCTGAAGCAGTCTGAGCGCCATCTGCTGCTGGAGAAAGCTGCTCCGAGTTTGGTTTCTCATCATCTTTTGCAATGTCGCCTGGATTCTCCTCACCATTATTTGCATCTGTTAGTCCAGCTGTGTGGTTTTGTAGATCTGAAACAAGTGTCATAATTTGTTGGTTGGTTGTTGCAGAAGGAATCTGCGTCTCATCATCTTTTTCAGGATCACCTGGGCTCTCCGTGCCATTCTTCAGATCGGTCAGTTCAATTATGTAGTTGTGCGGTTCTGTCACAAGTGTCACAATTTGTTGGTTGGTTGCTGCTGGAGGGACCTGCTCAGAGTTTAATTTCCCAACATCCTTTGAAGTAGCACCTCGGTTCTCTTCACCAGTCTTAAAATCGGTCAGCTCACTTGTGGGGTTGTGAAGTTCTGTCACAATTTGTTGATTGATTGATACTGGAGGAATCTGCTCAGAGTTTGGGTTCTTAGCCTCTTTAGGAGGACCACCATGATTTTCAACACCATTCTTTCGATTTGTCAGTTCAGATGTGTGGTTGTGAAGTTCTGACACAATCTTATGTGTTATAATCTGTTGCTTGGTTGATTTTGAAGGAATCTGCTCCAGGTTTAATTTCTTATCATCTTTTGGTGCATCAACTGGGTTCTCCTCACCATTCTTTACATCCATCAGTTCAGTTGTGTGGTTCTGAAGTTCTGACACTGGTGTCACAATTTTTTGATTGCTTGCTGCTGGAGTAACTTGCTCAGAGTTTGGTTTCTCAGCCTCTTTAAGAACTTCACCGGGGTTTTCAACACCATTCTCCAGGTCGATCAGTTCACTCATCTTGTGTTGCTGTTCAGACACAAGAATCACACTTTGGTGGTTGGAATGTTCAAGTGTCTCTTCTGTCTTGACATCCAAGGTTTTGGTAGTTATAGAAGGAAGCTGAGTTTCAGCAACAGTAGTCAAGGTCTTTTGGTCCTCAGGATCTTGGTTACATGGCTTTGTACCCTGTGATGAGTCATTTACCTTTTGCATGAAATGAGCGTCATGAATTTCTTTTGGTTCTTGTACTTCAGTCACAATGGTGACCTTGGTTTTTACAGCTTCTTGCACACTTTTCTTCTCTTCAGGGACTTTTTTGTGAACCGGTACAGAAATGCCCTTGTCAAAAATCTTTCTGTTGTGTGCTTTAACCAAAACGAATATGTGAGAATAGAAGCCAATGATAAGAGCCAAGCACATGGACCAGACAGGCAACAAGATGTAACGTTCGTATGAGCCATATGTCTTTAATGCATCCCAACGCAAAGCTCTACATCGAACATAGACTGAGGAGTCTTTTGTAAACATGATGCACAGAGCTGATACCACAATGGCCACAGCCCAGGTGAGCGGGATCCAGATCTTCACCCGTTTACTCCGCTCAGCAGTCTTAAATGGATTAGCAATGGCCTGGTGTCGTTCAGCACTGATGCTTGCCAGAGTGAACAATTGTACACAGCAGCTGAGGGAAAATGATATAACCTGGATATCACAGAGAAGGTCCCCAAGGTCTCTGGTGTTGTTTTCATTCAAGATGACAACCAGAAGCAACGGACAGTCAGCCGCACATCGCAGCAGGTCAATGACCGCAAGATTAACTAAGAGCGCATTGGTGGAGGTCTGGAGGGATTTCTGATGGTACACAGCATATGTGACGAAAAGGTTGGCTGCAATTCCCACAAAAAAGGTTACAAGCAACACTGTACAGTTGGTAACCAAGATGGCCACATGGATATTATTTCGCCATAGATTCTCATTCACTTGTCCCCAAGGATTAGAAAAATTTCCAACCATTTCCAAACTGCACTTAGCATATTGACATAGCACCTATTATTGACAATTATTATCTATTTTCTTTTCTTAAAGAGAATATCCACTACTAGTCATTCTGAAAATTTGTAGTTTGAAAATGAGCAGTTTTATCCTTTCCTATGTGAAACTGTTTCTCAGGGAAAGGGTGGAGGAGAGAGAAGTGTTACACTGGTAGTAAATTTTGCGGCATAAAAGTAAATTAGTAGAAGTGAAGAGACAGATATCACCAATGGGTACTTCATTTTTGTAAACTGATCAGATTAAAACATTTATAAACTAAATAGTGAATACTTTTAAAATACATTTTATTACAAGTACATTAATTGATGATAATGTTAACCTACCTCCACAATTATGCTCAACCTTCTAAATCTCTTGTTGCTCTGTGCTCTATTAAATTTATTTTAAAGTACCAATACTAGGTGCTATGCATTTAGTTTTAAATCCATCCATGCTGTTTCCATATTCATTGAGTGAACATGGAGGGAAAAAAGAAAAAAAACACGGACCATTGATGCATCTTCAGTCGAATCTTTTGTCTTTTGAGCAACTGCATGTGTAAAGCACTTTAATTTAGCCCTGGAACACCATGACAACCACACTGCTTACGTTACAGAGCGATTTTTCAATTAACACCCTGCCAGGGCACAATCATGGGGGAATTGTTGTTTTTACAAAGTCAATTCGTTAGCACACATACATTTAAATCCATCCTGGAGCACAGCCAATTACACACAGATGGATGAATTTGATTAATTATTATTATATTCCTTATTGGCTGGAGGATGGATGGACGGACAGATAAAAGAAAACTGATCTTTTCATTTCTACTTCCCTTTCTTATTTAATTAAATGTAAGACATTCAGAGCTGATGGCTAAAACAACTATATGTTGCTTCCCTGCACACCTTTAAATCTTTTTTTTTTATTAAAATTTTTTTAAAGACAGTAACCACACCACTATTGCAAAACTCAGTTTAATTAAATTCTATACCAAAATAACGGACGTTTATATTTAACAGATATCTATATTTAATGTACAGTTGAAGGTATACAGTAACACATAACAGGATTGTTCTGATAATAGTAGTTATATATATATATATATATATATATATTTGTTTTAGTATATACTCCATGAAAACATAAAAAGGAAACTAAACTTATTTTTACATTTACAATGATGACAATGGTCACCCATGCCCCAACAAAACATCTTTTGAAACTCAAAGTTTGAAGAAAGTGCCTTTATAACCTTAAAAAATGCAAATGGTTTGTTTGTTTGTTTATTTATTTATTTTATTTCTTGGATTTCAGAGTCTGTGACCATGAGTTTTTGTCTGCCATTTTGATGCAAGCATTTCTGTGTTTGCGAGGTGGATAATGTCCATTATCCCAAGATAGCAAACCAATCAGATTGTTCTGTTTCCATTTAATATATTCATAAAAGGTATCCTATGTCATTCTTTAAAAGAATAAATGTAATCATCGGCAAGTGAAGAACACATACTGGGATGTGTTGATGTAGGAAAACAAGGTACAGGTAAAACAAGGTTCAGGTAGGTAATCACATCACATCAGAGAACAGTTTGAATTTAATAAAGGGGAACCTGGACATCTTCCGATCTGTGATATTCGAGTAATAAAGCAGTTCTGTAGATTATCAGCTGAAATCCAAACAGATAGAAAGGCTCAGTGACTTTCATTGAGCCTCAATGCAGTTTATTAAAATAAACCCCTGCAACTAATAAAACTAACCACAAATTTAACTAAAACCTGTAGATAAACTACAATATTGATACTGGTGTCCTTAAGAATTACACAATATCCCATATAACGGTTCAATACATAAATAAGTGACTCTTAACAAAGGGCATCACAAAGCAAATATGGTAAACTACAAAGAAAGTTAAAAGTGCTACAAAATACTGTAGTCATTATGATTTTTCAGTTTTGTCCATTTTCATTTACTAAAAGTATTTTTTAGGAGTAACAAAAATGAACTGTAATGAATTTAAGTCATGTCTGGATGAAAGTTTAGTGCAAAGATGTTTTTCAATACATTACAGTACAATAATTTATACTGCCTAATATTTAAAACCGAATAAATTTACCAGGGAATCTGTTGGTTATCTGACTGAGCAACAACTGCTTTAACCAGATATAAGATCAGTTACTACAAATCACAATCTGTGAATGAACCGTTCAAGTTATTTAAAAAACACATATTTCCAGAAAAAATGTGCACCAAAATGCAATGGAAACCCCTTAAATATGTGATTTATTAATTCACACCAATATTTAACTGCGCAAAATACAAAGGAAAAGCTTTTCAATATTTTTACTGACAAACTTAGATTTTTAAATATATATATAAATAAATATTTAAATGCTCCCAAACAATTGAAAAGTGTAATTTAAAGAAAACATAATGTAACAAAATAGTAAATATGTCCCAACTTTTGTTAAGAGTGTTGTAGGAATCAAACTCTTACTATGTTTAGATTTATTTTTCTCCTTATTTTCATTTCTGAGAAATATTACTTTTACTTTTTTTTTCTCAACAAGCCTTATATATTTTAACATCCAAGATCATCAGATCCAGAACACTGCTTGGATCCTGACAAAACATTTATGATAGATGTACTGGAATTGTTATGGAAGCATTGTAGATTTTACTTAAAATAAAATTATTAAAATTGCCCCAATCCCACAATTGTAAAGAACCATTTTAATAAATCCCAGATCTGGATTATGATCACCAAAATCTAATTGAGTGTTACTTGGGCCGTACTCCACCCACCCCAAAATAAATAAATTAAAAATAAATAATAATCGGTCCATAACGTTTTGCATAAAGTTGCTAAAAAACATACGATCAGACATACAAACATACACAAACAAACAACAATATTAAAGGATTCATTATTAAAGAATTCTTTTAAAAATTCCTGGATCCAAAATTTGATCAGGATAATCTTCAAAATCTAATGGAGACTTCCTTTGCTGAAGTGTCAGCTCTGGTAGAAATTGAGAACTTTTTTGCATAATCTTGCTAACAAACCTAACTAAAATCATAACCTTTTGTTGGAGATAATGAAACCAACACTTACAAATACATAGCCTCTTGGCAGAGATTAAAAAAAAAAATAAATAAATAAAATAAAATAATTAATAATAATAATAATAATAATAATAATTTTTCCCAGTAAAAAGTTTGAAAATCTTTTCTTTGTATTTATGACAAATAAAGGTTCACATGAATTAAATCCAAGACGTTTGTTGTTATACAGTGCCTTGCAAAAGTATTCACCCCCATTGTCATTTTTTATGTTTTGTTGCCTCACAACCTGGAATTAAAATGGATTGTTTGAAGGTTTGCATCATTTCATTTACAGAACATGCCTACAAATTTGAAGATGTAATTTATTTTTTATTGTGAAGCAAACAACAAATAGGACAAAATAACAGAAAATTTTAGCGTGCAAAACTATTCACCCCCCTAAAATCAGTAGTTTGTAGAGCCACCATTTGCGGCAATTACAGCTGCAAGTCACTTTGAATGAGTCTCTATGAGCTTGCCACATCTTGCCACTGGGATTTTTGCTCATTCCTCAAGGCAAAACTGCTCCAGCTCCTTCATGTTGGATGGTTTCCACTTGTAAACAGCAATCTTCAAGTCTGACCACAGATTCTCAATTGAATTGAGGTCTGGGCTTTGACTAAGCCATTCCAACACATTTAAATGTTTTCCCTTAAGCCACTCGAGTGTTGCTTTAGCAGTATGCTTCGGGTCATTGTCCTGCTGGAAGGTGAACCTCCATCCCAGTCTCAAAGCACAGGCAGACAGGTTTTGCTCAAGAATATCCCTGTATATAGCACCATCCATCTTTCCCTCGACTCGGATCAGTTTCCCAGTCCCTGCTGCTAAAAACATCCCCACAGCATGATGCTGCCACCACCATGTTCTACTGTACGGATGGTGTTCTTGGGGTGATGGGATGTGTTGGGTTTGCGCCAGACAGCGTTTTCCTTCGTGGCCGACAAAGTTACATTTTAGACTCATCTGACCAGAGCACCTTCCTCCATACATTTGGGGAGTCACGCACATGCCTTTTGGCAAACTCAAAACGTGCCTTCTTATTTTTTACACTAAGTAATGGCTTTTTTCTGGCCACCCTTCCATAAAGCACAGCTCTATTGAGTGTACGGCTTATTGTGGTCCCATGCACAGATACACCAGTCTCTGATGTGGGACTCTGCAGCTCCTTCAGGGTTACCTTTGGTCTCTGTGCTGCCTCTCTGATTAATGCCCTCCTTGCCCGGTCTGTGAGTTTTGGTGGGAGGCCCTCTCTTGGCAGAGCTGTTGTGGTACCATTTTCTTTCCATTTGAAGATGATGGATTTGACGGTGCTCCGGGGGATCATCAAAGATTTGGATATTTTTTTATAACCCAACCCTGTCTTGTACTTCTCAACAACTTTGTCCCTGACTTGTTTGGAGAGCTCCTTGGTCTTCATGGTGTGATGCCCCTTGCTTAGTGGTGTTGAAGCCTCTGGGGCCTTTCAGCAAAGGTGTGTTTATACTGATAGATCATGTGACACTTAGATTGCACACAGGTGGACTTAATTATACTAATTATGTGACTTCTGAAGCTAATTGGTTGCACCAGAACTTTTGAGGGGCTTCATATGAGAGGGGGTGAATACATGTGCACATACCAATTTTCAGATTTTTATTTTCAAAAATGATTTTTTATATATATATTTTTCTAATTTCACTTCACCAACTTAGACTATTTTGTGCAGATCCATCACATAAAATTCAGATTAAAAATAACCCATTTAAATTACAGGTTGTAACGTAACAAAATAGATAAAAAGCCAAGGAGGTGAATACTTCTGCAAGGCACTGTATGTGCTGTACATATAAAATTATGAATAGTCTTCTCTAGTTAAAAAAAAAAATAAATAAAATAAAATAAAATAAATAAAAAAAATAAAAGTCAGGCCCTCACTATATCAACATACATCACAAAACTGCCTCATCAACTTTGTAGAGTTTGTCTGTAAATCTAAAACATTTATGTGCATTTTTCAATAACACTTCTACTTGATAGAAAGTTTGCATTACATATGAATGAATGTGGACAATGCAAATACATCATTACAAAACTTTTGTCAGTTTAAAAATCTCCACCTCACTCAAAGGATTTCATAACGCAGCTAGAGGAAAACAAAATCCAAAAATCTAAAATATTTGGAGCGAGTCAAAGCTGAGGTCACTGAAGACTAAAAAACACAAATACGTAAGCTGCATATATAAAACTAAGGTTCTGGTTTTTTTAAATCCTAAAGCACTACAGTGTTTTATAGTAGGGACACAATGACCCATGATTGTACTGTACATCATATGTGTTATGACTTGTAAGCCTAGTAGAGCTTAGCATCTAGACGTAAAACTGAGAACAACATGCAAACCTTTATGTTTAAATACAGTGTTAAAACTGCCATTATTTCCACTAATCCCTATTTTGGTATTTGTCTGTTCATTCCCCAGTACCAGTCACTACCATATCCACTTGCATGTGGCTGGTCTGATAAACCGCTGCAGTACTGTATATTAAATAAAGTTTTTATAATAAAGACTGTATAATAATACCACATTATTACTCCTGCTCTCGTCCGAGCTGGAAGGGAGTATTAACACCTCTCGTGCTGGACTGCTCCGGTCAGAACGAGGCCTCGTGTTGAAGTGGCGTGCGGCGTGGATAGAACGTGTGCTGGAGGTCATAGTTGAGCAGGCAGCTAATGGAGGCCATGTAGATGTCCGCAAATCGGGAGAGGCGGCGAGAGAAATACGTCGGGTTGTGATATGTGCGGAACAGGCTGCCGAACTGACTATTGAACATGTTCTTTGCTTGAGACCTGCCACATCAAGACCACATAGCTACTTTTCACTTAAATGTATTCAACTAGAAGCATGTAAACATTGCCAGCCAACTTGCATATATGAGCTGTTTCTTTAACATTGGTAGTGGAATCATTCTTACAGGATAATTTACTCAAAACACTTCAGTGAAATCTTATTTCAACATCTGTTGGCAGCTGTGAATAGTGAAGTGGGTGTGTTATTCATTAGCGGCTATGGAGCAACATGACAGAAATGCACTGCACTGCTGCTTGTTGAAGATGTACTGTGTATTATAGGAGATTATCAGTTATCAGGATGACAAGAGATGAATCTTCTTAATGAAGCACAGACACAGTAGGCACAGTAGCATTAATGCAGTAGCATTTCTTTTATCTGCAGTGCCTTGCATATATCAAAATATTCTACATTCTTTCATTGACTACAAAGTAATGTTTATTTTTCAATTAGGAGGTATAGGAAGTTTATTTAGGTAAAGTAGGGCAATAACTAGCCAAAAAACTTAATATGATAATAACAACAATAAATAAATTAACGGGGTCCAGTTTAGTACAAAAAATAATAATAATATGCCAAGATCTCACATGGCCAGTTGGTACATGAGAATCATGGCCAATCTGACAGATTTTGGAGGTGAGGTGATCTGTTGCAAATATGGGTGAAGGAAATGTGCAAATGAAGACATGACAGCTGGTTTACAAAATAAAACCCCCCAAGAAAAAAAGAAAAAGAAAAAAAACAATGGGGTTGAACTGATCTGGCATTTGACCAACTTTCCAGGAATTGAAGCCATGCCCTACCAGTTCTCAAGGTGGCTCGTCAGCTCTCAAGTAATATAATGGAAATGCCCGGAACATGTACAGGATAATGTTGGTTGACCCCCAGAAGGCAAATAATCATCTACCTTCATCTACTGTGAACTTATTCTGGCTAAGTGAGGTCGAGGCATTATTGGGTAACTGAGTGAAATGATCTGATTCACTGGAAGTCAGAAGTAGTTTTAAGGGTATGGCTGATCAGTGTATACTGTCTACATACATATTATTGTATGTAGTACAAAATATATATATATATATCAAAGAAAGAGAAAAATAATTATACTAAAATACAGAATGTCAAATATGCTTTTTAAATGTAAATAATTCAGACAGCTTTGTTACCTCATGTCCTCTCTCTCTCGGATCCACTGCTGAATCACTGACTGTGAGGCAGCGTCTTGATGCACCTGCCACACATAGATTAAACAAAACTTCAAGGAAGTCCTGTAATGTCTCAGAATATAAGATGAAACTTTTTTTCTTAACTACATTCTTACTACAAAGGGACATAACGCAGTCTTGCTCTTAAAGGTGACTATTTGTTTATCAGGTATACCAAATATGCACAAAATGCAGTGGGGTTTTTTCTTTTCTTTGTATGTTAGAAAATATGTATCTACCATACATTGTATGGAAATATGGTATCGGCCAATATTTCATTCAGAAACCATTTGTGTACTCCTGCATACAAGTGTCAATGACCTGTGCACCAGGGATGACGATCTGGAGGACACAAATATAGCACTATACATCATCGGGTGGCAAGAGCGCAGAAGTTTCAACAAAACAATATGGTGACTAACAACACAGACACAGATGATGCAAGCAGTGAAGAATGAATAGCTTTGTCAAATAAAACATTTGTTTGTGATTTATGGCATGTGATTTGGCTGCTAAAGCAATAAAAAGTAAATGTTGTAATATATTTTGCGTTATATTTCGAGTCGATGAAAAAGAAAGATCGTTACTCCATTCACGTGGGCTTGTCACTGTAAACAGATACACGTGGATTGTATTGACAAACACACAGAACCAAAACAAGAGTGAATAATAGATACTAAGTCCATGAACTGGGGTGGTTTCCACAGGAAACTTTATTATATAGCCAAAATTAACGGATAATGGGAGATAAAATACATATTGGCTCATGCCTGGCTGGCTTTAATCTCTAATCACACTTCCACCTGTATCAGTGATCCAATATCTTATTTTGTTTTACAGACACTGGTTAGTTTTTGACCAGGCTATTAAATTGGCGGCCCGGCCCACGAGACACTTTAGACTGGCACTTTGAGTTGCCTACTCTATTTTTTTTTTTTTAAGTAAAAAAAAGTATGTTATTAAATTAATAATTATTTAAATTTAATATATATATTTTTGATGACTCTGTGTCACAACTGATTCTCACCATGTTTGCCCCGCTTCACTATGTCACAACCTGCTATAGCAAACCAATCACCTTTTGAAGTCTCCGCCCTCCACGTGCTCTTCCCGCCGATAATCTTTTTATAGCTCGCACAATAGCCCAGTAACTTGTAAGAAAAATGTCTCTTTCTACTACTAAAAAGAGAGCAGTTGATTCGGAGAACAGGTGGTTTAACAGTGAATAGAGAGAGAAGTGTTTTTATAGGTCTGCTCGAAGCCCGTGTCAGCTGTGCAGCGCAAGTGCGTATATCAGTATGTGAACAATATAGAATGCATTTTAAGAACTGTAACCAAGAACTGTAATTTCTCTCATCAGATGTGAAATGTTGGTGACTAAATCAGTTAAGTAACAGTTATGTTCATCAAATTAGTAGTTAGGATTGATTTTTGAAGAGGTTAAATATTGCAGTTAAAGTATTATGTCTGTATTGATATTCACATTATCTTTTTACATTTACAGCATTTGGCCGACGCTCTTATCCAGAGCAACTTACAATTATCATTTTTATACAACTGAGCAATTCAGGGTTAAGGGCCTTGCTCAAGGGCCCAACAGGGGTGAGAGTGGGGATTGAACCACTGACCTTTGGATCAGTAACCCATCGCCGTAACCACTAAGCCACAACTGCCCTTCTGCCCTAATTTTTCTTAAGGGCCATTACACGTGCAATAAAGTCTTTTTAAAATCATGGCAGATGTCTTTGTTTTTTTTTTATGTAGCAGACTGTAGTTCCGCTACAATTATTTGTTATTTAGTATTTTACTGCTTAATTATTATGGAGCCATGGATTGGTACTAAAAATGCTGAATTTGCCTCATACACCCAAAAAAAGTCATTTATATTAATAATTTTCTGCGTAACACAACACAGAACCATACTGAAGATTACCATGGCACCTGTACTACTTCTTTCATTTAGGGGACACCACTAAATTATTTCACCAACCAGAATTCCATAATGCCCATAAACAATATTAAATATCCAGAAAAGCCCCTGGATGATAAGATCCCACCTGCATCTGTTCCAACAGATTGGTCAAGCTCTGCAGCCATGTCATGGTGTGTACATATTCCTCCGTGTTCATGATCTTGATCTCTTTGCGTAGCTCAGGAATGATGGCCCCCGTCCTCCACCCATGCTTTAGGGTCAGGTCCTAAAAACAGAAGCACATTACTCAATCGAGTTGAGTCCTGGGAACATGATGTACTGTACTGTTCTACATATGTGACTCAGTTCTTCTAATTTCCCAGCAGTATTACGCTGAGCAAGAATTTCTGTATATTTTTCTGTAATTAGAAATAACTCAGGATCAGCTTTATTTGCCAAATTTGTGAACACACAAGGAATTTGACTTCGGTTTAAATCGCTCACTGTACAGAGAAACATTTGTGTAGGATTTTGCAAAGATTTGGGCAAAAGCAGATAAATATAAGTGAGGAAATATGTGCAAAAGAGCAAATGCAAAGTGACAATGTAGTATTAAAAGAGATGAACAGTATAGAGCAGAATAACACAGTGCAGAATTTATCACCAACAGTGAGTGCAAGCCAGTATCATGTTTTCATGAGGTAGGGTAGTGAGGTAGAACGTTGGTTTCCTGACCCTCTGTGACTTTTTACAGTTCAAAGAGCAACAGACTGGGGGAAGAAACTGTCTCTGTGCAGGGTGGTCTTGGCTTACAATGCTCTGTAACGCTTTCCAGAGGGAAGAAGTTTGAATAGTTTATGAGCAGGATGTGAGGTGTCTGCAGACATGCTACTTGCCCTTTTTCTGACCTTGGACCGGTACAAGTCCTGGATGGAGGGCAGGTCAGCCCCGATGATCCTCTCTGCAGACCCGATTGTCCGTTGCAGTCTGATACGGTCCAGTTTAGTGGCCGATCCAAACCAGACAGTGATGGATGTGCAGAGGATAGGCTGTATAATGGCGGTGTAAAAAGTGATCAGCATCTCCCGTGGCAGGTTAAACTTCCTGAGTTGTTGCAGGAAATATAACCTCTGCTGGGACTTCTTCTGTACAGTGTGTATGTGGGACGACCACTTTAGGTCCTGTGAGATTGTAGTTCCCAGAAACCTGAAGGTGTCCACGGCAGACACTGTTATAGAGGATGGAGAGGGGTGGAAGTATTGGAGGGCTTCTCCTGAAGTCTACGGTAATCTCTACAGTCTTTAGCGGGTTCAGCTCCAGGTGGTTCTGACTGCACGAGAGGACCAGCTGTTCCACCTCCTGTCTGTAGGCAGACTCGTCACCATCCCTGATCAGACCAATTACAGTGGTGTCATCTGCAAACTTCAGGAGTTTTACTGAGGGGTCCCCTGAGGTACAGTCATTAGTGTAGAGGGAGAACTATTAACCTCACTGGTGATAAAAGTCTTAGTCATTTTTGGTTCATCAATAATTCTAAATTTGTACACTCTGTCCTTCTACAACTCTTTCAGAAAGCAAAATTTATAGTCATGTGTTATAAAGTAGTCATGTGGTTTTGTTTTTTTCCCCCTCTACGTAGATGCCATCAAAATATTTTCTTAAATAGAAGTGCAGTTAACTTCAGCTGAATTGCCGTAACATTTTCATTAGTACTGAATTGATGCAGTTTTGAATTATAAATGGTTCAACAAAATTTTACACACACGCACTATATGGACAAAAGTTTATCCATATGTAATTTCTCCCAAAGTTGGTGCCACAAAGTTGAAAGCACACAATTGTGCAGAATGTCATCATCTGCTGTTGGGTTACAATTTCCCTCCACTAGAACTAAGAGGCTCAAACCTGTTCTAGCATGACATTCCCCCTATAAAAACAGTGAGCTCCATGAAAACATGCCTTGCCAAGGTAGAGAGAACGTGAGTCGCTTGCACAGAGCACTGACCATGTTTGGGGTGAACTAGAATGCCAACTAGATTATACACACACACAGAGCATTACCGTATATAATGCATTAAATAAAAAATAACTTTATACATACAAAGAGTTAAATATTAATATCTAAAGTCTACATTAGATTTTTAGTATATAGTTAATAGTATATTTAATATTTATTAGTAGAGGGCAGCAAAAAAATGGACACTACATACATACCTACATACATACACACACACATACATACAATGTTCATTCATTCATTCATTTTCTTCCGCTTCTTCCGGGGTCGGGGCGCGGGGGCAGCAGCCTAAGCAGTGAGGTCCAGACGTCCCTCTCCCCAGCCACTTCCTCCAGCTCTTCCGGGGGGAC
>JBCNYH010000024.1:34025132-34035514 GCA_039654325.1 Tandanus tandanus
AATCCAGAGGTACGGCCCCCGATGACCACGCAATGTTGTAGAGACGTGTCAACCAAGACAGTCCTACCACATCCAGAGCCTTGAGGTATTCATACATACAATGTGACCAGCCAAAGTGATCTGTCTGCTATATTGTATATAGAAAACCATACTTACATATACAGTTAATATTTTAATTAAGTGATAATATTTGATGATTTTACAGTCATAAGTATATAAGACCATCATTGATGTTAATCATAGGTCAGTTTTGAAAAAACATTCTTTTTTTTTAATCCAACATTTTAGTGGCTGTAATATTGTGTATCGATATTCTTTCTACTGTAGGCCACTCTAGGTGCCTAGTTCTAGAGTTTGTATAGTTTAGCATAGCATAGTGTGTTTTTGTGGATATGAATGAGTTGCTTACAGCAAGATCACTGTAGATGTGGTCTCCGAAATATAAAACCTTTGAGCCTCTCCAGCCAGTGAGCCTCAAGAACTCATACAGGTTTCCCTGGAAATAAAGAGACGCACACAATAACTCACACAGTCTAAAAAAGAAAAAAACACACAGTCACGACAAGGCTCCAGTGCTGTATTTCAAACTTGTGAGGATACAGAACAGGAGCGACACTGGGAGAATATACATGAGCTGGCTGCCATTTTTAGGTTCAGCCCAAAGGGCATACAGCACCTGTTTATAAATCTGCCCCTTCTCCAGGTGGTGGATTCTGTCCCAGAGCAACACTCCTTTATCAGTAACTCGTCGGAATGGCCTTTAAAGAAATATTCACACACAAACACAGACACACTCACGGTCATGCTTAAGTGTGTACAAAAAAAATCCCAAAGGTGCTTGTTTTTGAGTCTGAATGTCAGTCATCCATCACGGCTGATTTCAGTTGAATTAGTCACTGCATTTCCTGGAACTCACTTTCTACGGTCGTTAAAGAAACCTGGCTTGTCAGCCTGCACTATGACGACATCGAATAGCTCCCTCCAGTCTTTTCCAACAATGAAGTTCATCCCTCGGTCTCTATACAAAAGACATAAACGTAAACACGAAGCATTTCAAGAAGCCAGTCGTCAGCGAGCACCAGATTAATGAAGAAAGCAAAAACATGTAAAGTGGGTTCAAGTGTGAAGGCCAAGTGCTTACACAAAATCCAGGGGGCTGTTGGTGATTAGAAACATTTTTTTTCCATATGCTGCAAGCTTTTTTAAAACAGCATGGGTCTGTTCACCATAACAGATATACTTTTCTACAAAAGAAAAAAATATAAATACAGATTTATAAAACCAAAAAAATAATATGCTGACTTTACTGTACTGCAAAACAATAAGTTGGGCACTCTAATATTTTTTATAGCTCTTTTAGCCTTGAACACGGTGTGTATTCACCATGGCATTTTTGCATCAGTTGGTCAGGTCGAGGCTGAGCAACATTATGTGGCAATAAAATGAAATCATGTGATGACCTGCATGGAATCAATGAGCAGGTTATACCATTAATGGAGTTTTTCTTCCCCGATGGCACGGACATAAAATACGGGGTCAAATAGTGAAAGGGTGATTCGGGAATCATTTTCACACATGAACTGGTACCACGGAGTGCTGACCTTAACCCCAATGAAAGTCTTTGGAATGTTCTGGAGAGGACTTTATGGTTCAGTTTTCTTCTCAACAATTCAAGATGTTGGTGAAAAATGAACCCAGCACTGGATGGAAATAAATTTTGTGATGTTGAAGAAGATTTTTGAAAGACTGATCAGTGTATTTTAACACGACCTGTATTTCATTTTATTTAAAAATGTCTTTATATGAGCAATTAACTATAAAGATCTGTTGTAACAACAACAAAAACAAAGACTCTGAAATTTACCAATATCTGCTTCCACAGCTCGATACATGATTCCTTTCACATGGACGTCTCGTATGGCCTCCTGGAAACACGGAAAATAAACCAGGCACAAATGATTTAAGCCAAGAACAAAGACCAAGTGTTCAACCTCAAAAGAAGCCGAGTGGACACAGCAGCCATGCCAGTCACCGTCCTGTGAGCACTCTCGTTCATTTACTTCAGAAAAAGTGACACTTCTAGACACTTATTTTGCAAGAACAGAAAACACAGTGCTGTCTATCCAGGATCCTCACCAAAACGTAATGGTTATGCTAGTACAGAGTGCTAATCTCTCTGTCAACTGCATGTCATGAAGATTCATTTTTTGACCTGTAGAAAGGGGACAATTTGTACCGAGACCATGTGCATGTGCTTGGGTTCTAAGCACCTAATACTCAGAGCGATGGATGGGAATTTATCCGAAGTTAAACAGCAAAAAGCTTCAGTTATTTTACAACTCGAATAAGTGACTGATTCAAATGTTTTTGGAACACATAGTACAATTTTAATAGGTGAATGAAGGCTTGTGGGAGTTAAAATGCCTCTGCAGTGTGTTCAGTTCCTTTCTTTAGCTGCATACTGATGATGACAGTCAAATAAAATAACACTGCTGTCACATTAACATAACCGGTAGATTCCATTTCCTGGAACTGTCCCTGCTGTGCTCTTTAGAAATACGTTCGGCGTAGATCATGATAAAATAAGCAGCATGGAATAAAACACACCAGGGCTTGCACTAATCAGAAACTAATCAACAGGTGGTGTACTGCAGTCAGGTGTAAAGCAGAATTACGGGTAAGACCGCTAAATGATTCAATCCTCTTACAGCACAGAAATTTTCAAAAATGCCTTTTTTTTGGTTAACAATTGCCACATCATGTCATTGCATTGTGCATAGTTATTTATTTATTTGTATAGTTATAGTATATTTAGGTTATAGAACACCCTCGAAACAGGATTGTTCCTATAACACATGTAATAACAGCTATAAATAGTCATTCTCTCACTAGCCTTTCTTTTTGATTCTATGCTGAACTTGAAATGTTGCCAAGAAAAAGCAAAGCGCAAAGTCGTGAGTCCTGAAGACTTTGCCATGAAGGAAAACTAACTGACAGGACTGGCAGAGCTTTGGAACAGTCAGAAACTTCTAAAACCATACATGTATTTTGTGATAAGTGTTATTATAGAAACAATAATGCACTCAAAATAATGCACACATAATTGATATAAAGCCATCATTTAAACTAGAAATGTGTTCTTGTCACAAAACACTAGGTGTATCCTCCGTGTGGTCAACGGCACACTTAGTATCATCATGTTTTTACTAAATTTGATACTAAATTTGATTCAGGCAAAATATATGTCCATAGGCATATCTGGTACAAATAACAAAGAATCCTGTGCTAAGCTTGACATTTTAATCTGACTTCTTACATGACCCAGTGCATATTTCATGTGGCCCCTGTGATCTTGAAATTAGGTCAAGGCGACGCAGTTTCAATAGGTTTAAAGACCTTGACACTAAGTACAACGGGTATGGATTGGAAACTGATACAACAAAAACTGCACCCTCTAGAGTATTAACGGGCATTTATGATGAACTGACCTCTGTGACCTTGAAAAATAGGTCAAGGTGACCCAGTTTCAATAGGCTGGTAGGGCATGCTGTAGGGACCATTCAGCATAAATATAAAATAAATCCATAAAAAAACAGGCACTGATAGAGTGTTAATAAGAAGTGTGTGGGGCAGCAGGAGACAGCCTGTGAAAACAGTATCTCCTACACTTCGCGGGGGATACAATAACAGCCGGCACAACTGTCAGAGCTGCTGTTATATAAAATTAACCAATACCCTCTTTCCAATCAACAATTCTGCAGTGGTGTATGCGCTCTGTAATGGTATCTTTTAAAACTTGTCCAGACTTTAGAATATACTACACCAAAACATAAGAAAAGCAAATTAATATGAGATTTTAATGGTTTATTTTTCCATTTTTAAAGCATGACATTGCTAACGCTGCCTGCACCAAGTCACGGTGACAAAAGAGTGTTTATGTCTGTCGTTTTGATTCATGCATTATCCACTCAGGATAATGTCTTTTAACTGTGAGATAGCAAACAAATTTCATGACGCTGTTCCTGATTAATATACTAAAACAATATATATAATTACATCATTATCAGCATGAAGAAGCCACAGGACAGCCATAGACAAACTGTATAATTTGCACCCCAGCAGTAGAAAACACTGAATGAGGTTGTTAATCACTTTGCTTCCTAGAGCTTAAGAACCCGTCATGCAGTAACTGAGTTGATCTGTTAACACTCATCTCACACTCACTAGAGTCTACACGGACGATGCAGGCAGAAATGCCAATCTAAATCTATATTACTGCTTTCAATCACAACAACAAGTTCAAAGGCCACACTTTATCTTTATCTGTACAGTCACTATTAGCACAGGATGTTTCCTCACTAAGCTTTACCTAATTTATTGCATAATAATACATTTTGGTGTTTTCTGGTCTGACCTTGACATCTTTGTAGAGGTGCACAGGCTCATAGTCAATGTTGTGCTTCATGAAGTAATCATTGACGCAGGACAACAGGGTCATCTCCGGCAGTGAGAAGATGTCCATAAACTGTTTCATAGTGTGTCCATGTGAACTCTGAAAACAACAAGGCATAGATTAAAGAAACAAACATACTGTGATGCAGAGCCATCAGAACTGGAATACACAGACAAAGTCACTGGTTGAAATGCATCCTGATAGCAATTATTAATTTCAGTAGCCAGTAAAAACCAATCACTGCCTCACGGTCCACCAGGAACTATCCAATCAAATGCTCCCATGTCTTCTTGCTTATATGTGACCCTACTGTGGAGCCTGCACTCTCCGAGTAGAGCTTGTGCATCGGATGGGGATGTGGCCTTGGAAGGACTTCTCAGGGCGGGGGGAGGTTTTAGCCGGAGCCCTGAAGACATGCTACTTTCAAATTTTGCTAGCTTTTCAGATTACAAACCCCACCTTTAGCTAAATAAATATAAATTAAAATAAATGTCTGAGGTTCACAAGAATGTTTAATTTTGCTTATACAATGTACACTACAGCCCAACTTCTTTGAAAAAAGTTCAAGTCCATCAAAGAAAAATAAAAGAAATCACACCTAACTTTTGCATAATAAATTTCAATAACACCTTTCTTGATCAGTCCATAAAAATAATGAACATTGTAAGCTTGTATTTACTTTTATTCTTATGTAAGTGCAGTACATAGAACATTATGGAGACAGAGAATAAAGAGAATTTAAAAAATGTAATGTTATTCGATTAAACTAGCTTAACTTTACTGAGTGTAGCCTGTAATATTTTACCATCAGCTGCACAGACAGCAGACATCATTGTTTTGCGAAAAGTAAGGTGAAAGGGGTGCTATTTACTGACCAAGTTTCAGAGGGATTGGCCACAGAGTTCTACTCACAATAGGGGAAGTGGCAAAATTTAGCTAAGTATGTAATCAAGGGAAACACAGCTCTCCATCACAGAAAAAAAAGAAAACAAAAAAATGAACAGTTTATAACCATAAAGAAAATTAAGTTAATATATGCTATATAATTTTTTTCTAAATTTTTAACGTTGCATTGGAAGTTGAGTTGAAGTCAGTACATTTAATTTCTTACTATATATTTGGAAAAGTAGACCATTCAAGGTTATAACTTTCTGTTTTTAGGGCAAAAACTCAGAGATTTTTAAGTGGATTGGTAAGATTTGTGTTATATCCCAGTGGAGGGATTGCCAACCCCTGAGATGATAAATCATTAAGATACCCTGCGATGAAATATAAAATACTTTCAGTTCAATTAAGTTGTATTTGTATTATATCTATAAATCACAAACCTTGCCATAGAAGTCACTCATGTTTTCCAGCGGTACATGGCAGCCTTCGTACATAGCAATGACTTCCTTGGCTGGTACAGGGTGAAGACCCCTAAAGGAGAACACAGACATACATGTAATTTTTTTAACAAAAAGCCCTCAAAAAAACAATGATAAAGTAAGAGAGTGAAGTGGGACAGAAAGAGAGATATTGAGGGAGGGACAGAGGATGAGAGAGACAGACTGAGATCATCAGTCACTGACATCATGACTGCATCAACCGCTAAATATTTTTGCTCACTTTTTTTTTTTTTTTTAAATGAATTATTTTTTACATTTTTCTCACTTGTAGGTCCTCTGCATCTTCAGCCGCCATTTTCACAAACGTTAGAAGCCCTGCCCTTCTGCACACGGCCAAGACCCTTACCATTAAGTATGGCGTACTTCTCAGTGTGAATGCACTTATACACTCAAAATACCAAGGGCAGTGGTAGCTTAGTGGTTAAGGCGATGGGTTACTGATCCGAAGGTCAGCGGTTCAATCCCGACTATCAAAAATGATAATTGTAAGTCGCTCTGGATAAGAGCATCTGCCAAATGCTGTAAATGTAAATAATGTTAGTACGCCAGTAGATGAATTGAAACACAGCTTATGTACCTGTAAACTGTTCCTAGCTGGATGTAATGAAAGGCATCGATCTTCATCAGTAATGCCTGAAAACAGGAGAGATCTTGATCATACTCTGACACAAACCAACAGCACATTCCATGAACAGCTACATACCTTCTGAACGTCATAATGCAGCCCTCGAACCATGAAATTGGGAATGTAGCTGTAGTCCTTCAGTCCCTCCGGGTACTAAATGAAAATAAGGATAAATGCTTTATTACCCTGGACACCATACAACATAAATCCTGAGCCAGTTATTTCCAGCTAAAGTACAAAGTAACTAGCACCAACACTTTAAAGCAAATCCACAACTAAACTGTTTCTAGGCGTATATCATTTACATTAGGCTTCTATTGTTCTGTACTAACCCTGTGCTCTTGGATGAGAATATCACGAGCCACGTTGAAGATCAGCGTGTGGAGATGGCTAGAGTAAAAAGCCAAAGTGTAGTCGTAGTCGAAGCCATAGATCTCAATGTCTTGCAAGCTCATCTCATTGTTGGCAAAAATGGTGTCTGGATTCACAAAGTTCTTCGACATCTGTGGGATTAAAGCTGAGAGGCAAAATGAGAGCATATCACACATTTTGGATGTCTAGTTAAAAAAAAAGTGAATTATTAACCCTGCAAAGTCCCTGCTCATTATTCAGATATTCAGTTCATATTTGAGGCATATTATTTAGTCAATACAGTAAAAGTAATGGGAATTAGTATAAACACAGCAAGGGAACTTAGCTATCGGATTAATCCGCTATCTCGGGATAAAAAATTAATTATTCTGATTGGATAATGCTTGAATCAAAACGATAGATTAAAATGGAAAAATAGACCTCGCTTTCGATGAATAATTGTTACTTATTATGTAGATAGAGTGAAAAGTAACATTCTTGTCCTGCTGACAGCTCCTGAGAATTTAACCTCCTAAATATTTTAAAATGCCCCCTAACCCACTATTATTAGCAAATCTAAAACAGGGGAGGAGGTTTATCGAGTCTATTAACTATGTATTATGTTATATTATCTACTATGTTTGTAAAAAAAAATCCAAATATACAAAAAAAAAAAAAAAAAAAAAAAAAAAAAAAAAAAAAAAAAAAAAAAAAAAAAAAAAAAGAGAGAGAAACAAAACAGTCAGTCAGTCATTCACTCATTTGCCGAACCACTTTATCCATCTAGGGTCATGGGGTGGCTGAGTCTATCAAAGCTGACTCTGGGCGAAGGCAGGGTACACCCTGAACAGCTCGCCAATCCATTGCAGGGCCACCATACATACAACCATTCACACACTCACACTTAGGGTCAATTTGGTTCAGTCCATTTGGTACAGCCAATTAGCCTAATGCGCATGTTTTTAGACTGTGGGAGGAAACTCGATTACCTGGTGGAAACCCACACAGCACAGGGAGACCATGCAAACTCCACACAGAAATGCCCTTGCTGAGCCCGGGTCTCGAATGCAGGACCTTCTTGCTGTGATGCTAACCACTATTACATTTAAATAAACACACATAAACCTGGTTTTCTGGTTGGTTTCATATGAAATTAGTTTAAAGATGATTCTGACAGAAGCCTACTGATGCTCGCCATCATAAATTATAGCCAGTATAAATTCAAATTCTTTATAATTACAACAAATAATTTCGAAGAAACCAACAAGAATAGGATTATAGAAATTATGTAAGTTCCCAACCAAAAAATTTAAAAAATAAAAAATTAAATCCCACCCCTCCCCCCTCCCTTCAAAACCACTCCTGAAGAACACATTGCCTGATTTCTGCTGTAAGAGGAGTCCATGAGAACCAGCACTGGGAGTTGTAGGTCATTATCATATAAAACTACCTCATGTCTCTTAATGTAAAAAATAAATAAATAAATAAAACCGTATTGTCATAATGAATGTAAACAACAACATGGCCATTTCCCCTTTCTCATGGCTCACTAGCTTAAGACCCCATCAGACTCAAAGACCACGAAGAAAACCTAGATGAATGCAACAGGGGCGTGGTTTTAAAAAAAAATGCAGCTTTTCAGTTCAATCTACGTCCTTACTAGGACGTGCCAGGTTCTCACTGCGTCTAACATGTTCCCATTATCATACGCACACCGCGTCCAATGCATTACTACTACATTCTACTACAGCCAATGAGATTACTCAATGCGCATCCGTAAGGTACTTATAAATACTGCGCAACGCACTGCGATTTTTCATTCGTTCTGCAAGTTTTCTCGTGTCTGCACCACGCATGTACTGCATCAGTGAAGTCCCTACTACGTTTTAGTTACATCGTTACTAAGCGAATGAAGCTGTTATTACGTCCTTGTTATGTTCTTACTGCATCCTAATGTCCAAAGTTCAACCACATCACCATGGTGTAAAAGTTCTTACTGCTGCATCCACTCAATGTTTAGGACATAGTGGTTATGCGGCTGAGTGTGACAGGGATTTTAGCGGTGCCTAGATTTGTAGAAGGTGCTGGCCATGTGATTAAGTGCGTAGATAGAGTGTGCAAGTAAATAGCCAGGTTGGACAGCTGGGTTTTTACAGCCCTGCCACTCCCAGGAATTTTTTTTATATATATATATATATATATATATATTTTTTTTTTTTTTTTTTTTTTGGTCAGAGCATTTGATTTATTAATTGCTGTCAGGATTTGAAGAAAATTTCGAGAAACATTTTTTTTCTTCTAAAAACGTTTTAACCACCCCTAGCCTTATGTTCCTTCCAAAGCTCCGCCCCCAAATATATGCTCGGCAAGTAAAGTCTAGGTTAGTGTAGGGGGCGGGGTTTTCTGAATTGATTAACAGGCAGACACGCCCACTGTGCACTGATCTCAATGAACCTGGCTTTAATTTAGGCTTTGGGTTACTATAATGGCAGTACCTTTTAATCCTATCCTTACCATATTTTTCCCATATGACGACAATGACGTACAGTAAAGCTAAACATTAACGTAGATTTATTTTTTGGGTTGATGACACATGTAGCCTAACCTTCAGTTTGCTGCTTGGTCTCATTGTAAACAGACCACAGCCAGTCGGTCGTGTCTCCTCCTGGGTGGCTGGTGCACATGCCGGCCGCTGACAGCGTGTGTCCTGGGACTGGGTGGCATGTCGTCCCGCTGGAGTTGAGACCCGGAGCTCCACACGCCGAATATAAAGACTTGCAGTGATTAAACGGGTTTGTAGTACCGACCCGGGCCCTGAGCAGGCGGGACAGAACCAAACACAAGACCGGCATGTTTCCACTCTTTCCCCTGAAGCGTCGTTTCACCGGAAACCGTTTGCGAGAGCAGCATGAATATGAAACAAACCCCGCTCCAGGGTTGCCAGATTTATTTATTTAAAAGTCCTTCCTCCTGAACTCTCACCCACACACGGAAGTTCCGGTTCCGCGCTCAAAAATGATTTCATTACAAAATTAAAGTCGCTCACTGGATCCAAGCAATTGTTGAATACTAATAACGCAAGGTGGGATGACGTCACAACACAAAAGATAATTTATACCGGTTTGCCATCTCTGCAAGAAGCACTAGAGATAAACAGTTTGAGATAACAACTAAAAAGACAAATTGAAAATATAGGAGGGGAGTTTAGGAATGCCGAGTAGGCCAGAAGTTGATAAAGTCATCAGGTATGTACAGAACTAGCCTACTATGCATGTTTTTGGACCGTGGAAAGAAACCGGAGTACCCGGAAGAAACCCACGCAAGCACGGGGAGAACATGCAAACTCCACACAGAAACATCCAGGCCTTCTTGCCAACTACAACTACTAGGGCATTTTTTAAAAATAACTAACAAAATAACTTTTATATTTCAGCATTAATTGAAAAAAATACAAATAACTTTATTCTTCCATTATGGAATTTCACAAAGGTCGCCACAGTACATGTTTATGTATTTAGATTTTGTTTACACACACACATGTACATTCATACATACATATACATTA
>JBCNYH010000024.1:34042552-34058479 GCA_039654325.1 Tandanus tandanus
GACAACATAGCTCCCAGGATCATTAGGACACGCAAACCCCTCCACCACGATAAGGTGGCGATTCAAGGAGGGGATATGGATTTGTATCAGAATTTAATAACGCATTCTTGAATAACTCCTGAAAAACCCCCCACAAAGCTTAGACTTTTAAGGTAGAGGACTTTTCTCTCACGATAAGCAAGAATTTAGACATTCCTCAGTATTTATGTGACTGTTTCAACTACGAGTCCATGATTAATAATTCTTCTCTTCTCTTTTTATTTTTTTTTGCTCATTCCAGGTTTCCCTCGATACATCAGCAGTTATATGCAGAATCCGTTCCTCAGTACAGCCAGATGGTTAACGCTTTTCATTACCAGGATGAGGATGTCAAAGAGTATACCGTCATGCATGAATTATCAGTCCATGAAGATCCAGCAGAGATCAGTTCGTTTCATCAGCTGCCTGTCCCACCTCCAGGTACTGGATACAGATTGTTTGAAAGCCAGGGAGGAAAAACTAACAAGAGCATGTCTTACATGTAGTGTAACATACAGGTTGCTTCATCTTATTCTCCTGTATGTAGGAGAGACTACAGGGCACTGCGTCCTGTTACCCTGTATGTAGGAGAGCTTATAAGGCACTGCATTTTGTATTCTTCTAAGTAGGGAAGTCTATAGAGTTATGAATTTTGTAATTTTGTTTGTAGGGGAAGCTATAGGGCACTGCATATCATTTTCCTGTATGTGGGGAATTATGTAGGTTCTGCATCTTGGTTTTCTGTTTGTATTCTTGTATGTAGGGGAGGATATAGAGCGCTGTTTCTTTTTCTGTATGTATAAACGCCTCTAGGTCACTCCATTTTGTATTCCTGTATGAAGGAGACTGTAAGGCACTTCATCTTGCATGTACGGAAGCTTACAGTTTATGCTTCTTATTGCATGCAAGGGAGACTATAGAGCACTGCATATTGTTTTTCTCCATGTATGGGGCTTATAAGGCACTGCATCTTGTATTCTTGTACGTAGGAGAGACTATAAAGTATTGGCTCTCTTCTTCTTGTATGTGGGAGAGCCTATAAGACACTGGCCTTTCTTTTTCTGCATGTACGGGAACCTATAGGGCATTGCATTTTGTTTTCCTGCATATATGTGAGGCTATAAGCCACTGGCTCTTGTCTTCTTGTATGTTGGGGAGCCTATAGGGCATTGCGTCTTGTTTTCCTGTATGTAGGTGAGGCTATAAGGCACTGGCGCAGAGTTCAACTGAGCTGAATTTCCAAGCGACGTGATTTGAGTGATTACCAATCAGAGCTTAAAGATAACATTGATTGATTGATATCACCAAACACTGAGCTCCCCAAAACCTTTTCCTATTTGCTTCCACAGACCATGTAAAACAGGCGATTTTGTGGGCAGTTCAGGAGCAAAACAACTCATGTATTGCTTGTCGCTTCCTGTGTTGATGTGGCTTAAGACATTGTATGTTGTATTCTTCACTGGAAGGGCACCCTACAAGGCACATAAGAAAACATGTTTTCTTATATGTAGCGGCACCCTAGACAGCATTTAAACACTTTTCTTTATTGAAAAGCAGCTATTATGGCACTTTGTCACATTTACTCCACTGTTAGGGTCATTTATCGCACGACAAACCCCCACACTTGATTTAAGGACCTGAGGTTATATTCAGAACCAGAACCAGCATTACCTTTGGAATAATGTTTGAGACAGTGCACCTTGATCATTCCCTTTTCTTAAAATGTTGACATTATTCTTGCACATCATTCTCTTATGTAGCTCTTCCATCAACACCTGAGAAAGGGAAGAAGCGTGGACGACCTCCCAAGCAGGAAAAAAAGGATCAAACTGATGCTGAAGGCACTGTGAAAAAAACCAAAAGAACTCTGGACAGATTTAATGGCATGTCAGTGGAAGAAGTCATGGCCAAAAAACTGCCCGATATCATCACCTACAATCTGGACATTCTGATAGTGAGTGTATAACGCCTCATAGATTAAAGTTTACCTGTTATATATGTTGTGGATTTTTTTTTCATCTGTAGTTATTTTGCAGATTGGCATTAACCCTGGATTATTGTCAGCCTATAAAGGACGACATTACCCAAATCCAGGAAACCATTTCTGTATGGAAGATTTTTATACTCTGATTTTCTTATAAAGATACCACAGTATACTTGTATACCACAGTAATTTATTAACATTTCTAATTAGTGTATGTGCTGTCTGTTAGGGAAGTGCCTGTTCTTATCAGGGCTCACAGATGAGCAGCTGAACTACATGCACGATCAGACTCTTCCGGAAAAATACAGCATCGGTTTTACTAATATGGTAGAGAGGACTACACCTGGGAGCAAAGACCTCTCAAAGTAAGACACGTTTTCCAACGATTTGAATTTTGAGCCATTTTTGATTGATTATAAGGTGTTGATTAATTTTCTCTTACAGCAGCTCTGACCTAGATCACAGATTTATAGGCATGGGGAAAATAAAGAACTCCCTTATTTATTTATCAGGGTCTAAAAACAACTCTATGGGCTTCACCAATAAACCACACACACACGCAAACAGACTTGAATATGTAGACATTTTGTCCCAAAAAGCCCAACATTCAGAAACCCATCGTGGAAAAGTAAGTACACCCTTGAATTCTATATAGCACAGACGCATACTAAGGCCACCTTTAAGTCAGTAATAACTTGAGATTAAAGTCAGAATTTTCCCCTTGATACAGATCCAGGTTGCTTCAAAGTACGACTGTTTGGGATGCAGTGATTGTGTGTCAACAGACAAATAA
Source organism: Tandanus tandanus (assembly GCA_039654325.1). Taxonomy (NCBI): domain Eukaryota; kingdom Metazoa; phylum Chordata; class Actinopteri; order Siluriformes; family Plotosidae; genus Tandanus; species Tandanus tandanus. The sequence goes on from JBCNYH010000024.1 coordinate 34,045,348, forward strand.
TCTTATTATTATTAAACCCAATTCCGAAATATTGCTTCATAAGTGCATTTGTCATATGTTACATATGCCATATTTCCCAGTTTATCTCTTCTTTATAAGCTGTCTCCTCATACACACATGAGTTTCATGTTATAATAATAAATATGAACAAGGGTATGTTTTATATTATAACAAAAATGTATCATGGTATAACAAGATCAATAATATATTATTATAAGAAGAAAAGTTTCTTGTCATGACATGAAAAGTTTGTATATCTTAACAAGACAATATGTTAATAAAAACCCTAAAAACTATTTATAACAATTATAACAATAATCTACTGGACACCTTTCTTGTGAGCATTGCGGAAGGTACTGTGACGCGCCAGGTTTCGTTTCGCATAAAATTGTGTGTGTTTGTCTTTCCGCAGTCCACTAGTGCGCACCCGGTCCTAGCAAGTTATTACCTTTCGCGTGACCTTAATAAATATATATATGTGTGTGTGTGTGTGTGTGTGTGTGTGTGTGTGTGTGTATGTAATTTACACACCCATTTTCTCCCCTAATTTAGTCGTATCCAATCCCCACCCCATCAAGTTTTGCCTTCCCTTTCATACCACCACCACCAACCAGGGAAGGGCCTAAGCATGCACATGCCCCCTCCGTGACATACAATGCTGCCTCCAGCCATGCATGTTTGGGGGCGGCCTAACACACTCTGAGGGAAAGCGCGATCCGCCCCCTCATACGAATGAGTTCCCATGATTGGCAGGTGATTGCTGTGAGTGACAGGGAAGTGAGCGTATGCCATCCCTCCCTCCCATGAGAGCTCGGCCAATTATCTACCTTGGATTCCCGGTCTTGGATGGCTGTGGCATCAACCCGGATTCGAACTTGCAATCTCCGGGTTGATAGTCTCGCACCTTGTGCCTCTTGGGAGCCACGTGAGCTATGTATTATTCATGTTATTATTAGACATTTGAGAGCTTATAGATATAGAGCACTGTCTCTTTTTCTGTATGTATAAACGCCTCTAGGTCACTCCATTTTGTATTCCTGTTTGAAGGAGACTGTAAGGCACTTCATCTTGCATGTACGGAAGCTTACAGTATATGCTTCTTATTGCATGCAAGGGAGGCTATAGAGCACTGCATATTGTTTTTCTCCATGTATGGGGCCTATAAGGCACTGCATCTTGTATTCTTGTATGTAGGAGAGACTATAAGGTATTGGCTCTCTTCTTTTTGTATGTGGGAGAGCCTATAAGACACTGGCCTTTCTTTTTCCTGCATGTACGGGAACCTATAGGGCAATGCATTTTGTTTTCCTGCATATATGTGAGGCTATTAGCCACTGGCTCTTGTCTTCTCGTATGTTGGGGAGGCCAATTATCTTCCTTGGATTCCCGGTCTAGGATGGCTGTGGCATCAGCCCGGATTCGAACTTGCGATCTCTGGGTTGATAGTCGCGCACCTTGTCGATGTGCCTCTCGGGAGCTATGTGAGCTATATATGATTCATGTTATTATTAGACATTTGAGAGCTTATGGAAATTGTACTAAAGTAATATTACGATAGTCATTGCATTTACACAGACAGGAACTTTCCAATAGGTCTAAAGTTGCGATCTAATTAGATAATTAGAAGTTCAACTTCGTCTTCAATTTAGACAAAGCACGCATGTGTCCGAGTACCCGTAACACATGAAAGGGCAGTGAATGCGTGTGTTCATTCCACCAGTCATTTGTTTTTCTTTTTTTGGAGTGGCAGCAATATATCTCCATAGTCTCTCTCATTGTTTAGAGAAATCTTAACTCACACAAGGTTATATGTGTGCAAGGAGTCTCCAGTGTCAGTGCTTTGTAACAGTCTTGAAGACTTTTTGAATTTTCAATAATTCAAGCTGTGAGAGAGAGAGAGAGAGAGAGAGAGAGAGAGAAAGAAATCACTGGAAGGTTGATGTGCTGTGAGGGGAATAAAAGGCATCCAGACAGCTTTTATAAGAAATATATGTTCTATTCCTTATATAATAGGATTTAATATATTATATTAAATATTTGTTTTTGTTTTTTTAAGAATAAAATCAACATTATGGGTGGTGAATGAGGGCATGCATGGGCTAATTTCAATTAAAAAAAAAATAAAACCCTTCATGTGTTTTCAGCAAAGAGATTCGAGAAGGAGGCAAACAACTTCTGGAAAAGCTCCAGAAATACAGGCCACGAATCGCAGCCTTCAATGGGAAATGTAACGTCAAGTGTACTGTAAATGCTTTCCTTAAACATTCCTGCCCTCTTACAGTACATGTGAAAAGCCTGATTTTTTCAATTCCAGGTATTTATGAAACGTTCTGTAAAGAGATTTTTGGGGTGAAAGCTAAGAACTTGGAATTTGGACTTCAGCCCTATAAAGTTCCAGACACCGAAACGGTACGCACTTCAGAGATGACATTTTCTTTAAAGTTTTCAGAAAACTTATTGGTATGAGATTTTCTTCACAGGTTTGTTACCTGATGCCTTCATCCAGTCCACGATGTGCTCAGTTCCCTCGAGCTCAGGACAAAGTTCATTTCTATATTAAACTGAAGGAACTCCGGGACCAGCTGAAGGGTGTGACACACAGCCAGGAGATTCAGGAGACCCATTACGAGTTCGACCTTATCATGGCCAAAGGTAACCATTGCTTCCAATGATCATAGATTTGGTGAGGGAATAGATTGAAGTAGTCCTGAGAAAATTGCTACTTTCCTGTTGGGGTTATATCAAGATCAAATTTGTATTGAGATAAAAACTGGTTCATTCCATGGTAAAGGGGTTGTTTGTGGAATAAACAAATGACCCCCATGGCTATAAGAAAAATAATAATAAAAAAAACAACAACAAAAGACAAACAAACAAAGTCAGGGATGCATGGAGTGAACTTTACCAGGACTGAAGGTGAACATCTTTGAAGAGGTAGCACACTTTTTGCTATATTAGTGTTGTAAACCACTGTGTACATTTTGTAGCTATGTGATAATAAAAGGATTCCAAAAAGTCTGATCGCTGTTGTTTTTCTGAATTCAGGAAGTTCAGTCTCTATTTTACCAGCAGTTAATAAACAGGGAGTTTATTACATAAATTAAAAATGTGCCTCAACTGATTGGTTTGTGGACGTTAAGTATTCTGCGCAGCCAAGCTGTTCAGGGGCAACCAGTTGTCTCTACTTCAACTTGTAGTACTTAAAATTCTAAAACTTTTTTACAAAGTTGATCAACCCTGAAGAATACCTAACCAGCCAGCGATGTAGGACTCTGAGCCAATCTTAAATCAGTTGCTTTACAATGTTTACACGTTTTCATGGAATGACCCATATTTCTCATTGACAGAGGATGCCAAAAGAATGGCTATCAAAGAAGAGCAGCATGACCCTGCGTATGAAGAAAGCTCTTCTTGTGCAACGCAACAGACATGCAGCTTCTATCCTGTTAATACTGAACAAGGTGATTTTCTTTAATATCTCTTTACAGTCTGCATTCATTAAGCACATACGTATTATACTATCACAACATATCTCAGAGGTGCTGAACTCCAATATTAAATCATGTTAAATAATGACACTGCTTTAAATGAATGACTTTTTTTTTTTTGTGTTAAGGTTGGTCGAGAGGGAAGTCTGGTTTGCATGAAAGTAGAAAGAGGACATATTGAATAAATAACAGTAATTTTTTAGGACAAGATTTTAGCACAAGTGCCTTGATTCAGTTTGATTCTGATTCACAAGCGAACAATTTGATTCATTTTGATGTGGTTGGATTCTTATTCAGTGTCAATACAATTGACCGAACTACACGAAATTTTCCCCCATTTTATTTTCCGACTGCTATAACCTTCATTAGGGTCATGGGGAGGCTGGAGCCGATCCCAGTCAACTTTGGGCGAAGGCTGATATTTATAATAGACTTGTGTGACTCTTGGTATTCTAGGTGCTACACATCCGGAAGATCCGTCAGGGATAGGACAGGTCGGGTCTAACCAGTGGACGATGCAGCCGTTTGCAGACCAGATCCCAGATATTAGGTACTCCGGCAACAATGAGACAACACAATACTTCTGACGTCTTAAACCAACTTCTGTTCGGAACTGGAGAAAAGATCCGTTTATTATGGTTTTATAATATCTCCCTAACTTCTAAGTCATATGTTTCTATTTATTGTGTTTTGTAGAATTTCAGTGTGTGGTTGTGTGTATTTTTAATTTTTTTTTTCCTTCTGGTCTGCATCCAAATACTCAGTATGTACTAATGTCAGTTAATTACGTACTACCCAGCCTCCCCTTTAGTACGTTCTATAAGCATGTGAGGAGCATATTCTGCTTTTTTTTCCCTAACCAAATTCTACTTTGGTTATTCAGAGGCTCAAGCTGATTTATCAATTATACTTTCCATGCTCTAACTATAGTGTGGTACCTTCACATTCCATGGATTTTATTTTATCCAGGAAACTTTCCACAACAATTAAATGTAAATGAATATTCGGACATCCGAGTAATCATTCTTTTTAGTGTACTAATATTATGGATGTAGGAATATTGGGACACAGCCTACTTTTGTTTGTATTTCTAAAATGTTTATATAAGGTGATGGTTTTTACTTGAAAATGGCAGCATTATGTAGCGTGAGCTGCATCCTTTTCCTACTGTGATGATACAGTACTCAAGGCAATGCATTTGACCAGTTTTATTGTTTATTTTGCAGAGGTCATGCATGATGTCTACTTGCATGACATTTCACACTAAATCATTCTTGTTGGTGCTTATTTATAGATTTCTGACCTCACTTAAAGCGTATTTTGTACTCTTGCACCGTTATCATTGAATGTGTGCAAATCCATATAGAACAGGACTAGCAAAATCTAGATAGACCCCTTCTCCTGACAACATCAGGGAAAACTAAAAAATGCAGTGCTGTGATCTACTCTGGCTGATGTCTGAGAACCCAGGTTCCACGGGACCATTTGCTGTTCTGTTATTAAATACCAATTGTATGTAATGATCCTTACTGTTACAGAAGAATTTGATGTAAATGCTTTGAAATTTGCTCCATAGTGTTTTTGAATGTACAGATGTTCATCAAGTTTTCATTGTATATACATTTTTACATTTATGGTGTAATTACTTTGGTGTCATTTTTTTACTATGATTTTTTTAAGCATACCGAGAAGTGTGTTTTATTAAAATAAATAATATTCATGACCCAGTCACAGCTGGACTGTTGAAAATGAAGAATAAACAAATTGTTGAACTCTTAACTATTCCTTTTAAATGCAGTATTTATGGATGCTTTGTACCACTATCTATACCACATATTTTAACAAATAATCTTAAATAAAATATTAAAACAAGAGCACTCAAGGAGCATAAATCACCGCCAAGCCCAGCAACCTCCCAGAGTAACCAAAATGTATAAAATAGTCTTCTCTCCAAATGTTAAAGGATCTGTAAAAAAAAATTCCATGATACAAATGTTAATCTGGATCATCTCCACAGTTTAATGGAGTCTTTGAAATAATATGAGTTGTTTAAGAGGTGTGCAGAGCAAAATCTGACTCTGCAGAGACCTCTGAGTGCAGTTGGACACTGATATCTGTGCTGTTTATTTTCAGCTCATCAGCATTCATATGCATTTGCTGCAGGAAAAGCACTTTATCTAGTATTTATTTATTTAAATATATCCACTTTATGAGCCTAAGTAAACCCCCTGCTTGTATGAGCAGCTGAAATAAGCCATTAATTTTATTATTTATTTCTGTGTTCAAGTTATATAGTTCTTTTCTAACACAGAAGGTTGCTTTTACATTTTTTTTAGTCAAAGGACATGCACATTAGGCTAATTGGCTGTTCCAAATTGCCTCTGGATGTGAATGTGTGTGAATGGTAGTGTGTGTTGGCCCTGTGATGGCCAGGTGAGCTGTTCAGGGTGTAACCCATCTTCACCCAGTGTTGGCTGAGATAGGCTCCAGTCTCCCTACGACCCTAATAGGATTAAGCAGTTCAGCAAGTGAGTGAGTAAATGTTCCCCGCTGCTTGAGCTGAAATTTAGCATCTTTGTGCTTATCTATAGTATTATTTTTGATGATGGCCAATGACCAATCAAAATTCAGCATGCATTTGATAATTTATGGGTTAATGTTGCATGATCGTGAAACTTGAAAACTATGTTCTGCTATTATCTTTATATTGTATTTTTATAGGTATAAACTGGGGACTTTTGGAATTGAATTATGAATCATAAGGCTTGATGGAACGTGGCACGGTGTTGTAGTGGTTAGCACGACCACCTCGCAGCAAGAAGGTTCTGGGTCCGATTCCCGGGCTCAGGCGTTTCTGTGTAGAGTTTACATGTTCTTGTGCTTGCATTGGTTTCCTCGGGGTACTCCGGTTTCCTCTCACAGTCTAAGGACATGCACGTTAGGCTAATTGGCTGTTCCAAATAGCCCCTAGGTGCATGTTATCCCGGGGATGGTCGGTCGAGCTGTTCAGGGTGCACCCTGCCTTCGGCCAATGTTGGCTGAGTTATTCACCGGCCTCCCCGTGGCCCCAGTAGGATTAGGGTTATTTGGCAAGTAAGATGAGAGGAGAAGACTTGAAGGTAGACTCTTTTTTTATTTTAATAATTTTTGTTTTTTAAAATAATTATGTTTAAATTATATGTATAATTACGTACTTTAACATGAAATAACTGAAAATAAATCTTGTATGTATAAAATAAACATTTATCAAGGGCTTTTAATTATATCAGTGGTTTTTGATCGTCATTATTTTTTTCTGCATTGTTTATTATCTATGATGGTATCTTTATTATGACGTGAATAAAACAGGACTTTTTGACAACCAATAGGGATCGAGCTCTGAAACATTTAAATGTCAGAGAAACGGGTAGAGCAAAATGGGGGGGGTTAATAAAACCTCTCTAAAATATAACAAGCTATGAGTGGGAAGTGAAGATATACATTTAAATTATTGTTGTAAATAATGTTATGGCAGATAACATACATATTCAATACGTCGTTTTAAATAAATAAATATTAAAATCGAATGAGGGAACCCCCCCTATGCTTGAGTTGGTATATTCCATTGCCGGAGTGACTCGTCGGTGCAGGACGACTGTGTCAGCCTTTGTTGCCTTCGGCTGGATTTGTTTTCATAGGAAAAATAGATTTAAACGGATTATTATTTTCTCTAATCATACTAATAACGGTATGTATGTTTTGCTTTATAAATAAGCCACAAATTCTGTTATTAAATATAGCTTAACATCATGATATTTGGAGTGAGATAGCTCGCTAATCATTGACATCCATTCATAAAGCTAGCATGCTAGCTGGCTAAGTGTCTGTGTTAGCAAAGTCAGCTAAAATAAAGGAAGAATATCTGTTCTGGGCTTTAACATCCTGTTAGCCCGGTGTGTTCCGTAAACCTGGATTTCAAAATTATAATTTGTGACATTTTGTAACTACTCGCTAGTTATCTGGGCTCAGTAGTGAGATATTTGGCATTGAGTAACATAATGAGTTACATGAAATTTAAAGAATGGACGCTGAAGAGGAAACCGGCCTGTGTTTCGCCTTGTATGCTTAAACTTTGAATATTTCTTAAGTTCTGGATGTTGGCTAGCTATCTCACGTGTCATGTATTGTATAAAAGTAATTGATGATTAGCATGCTGAGTACTGTACTATAAGTGGCACCTGCTAAACAGAATAAATAGACTGGTTAGAAACATTCTCCATGATCTATCTAGCTACCACTACTAATAACATTTCACCCATAAATAAATATGAATGTTGGTTTATCACTAAGTCCCCGTAAAGATGGATGAAAGAAGTTACGGATCTTTGCCTCATGTGCCCTCGGATTATGTTCAGCACTGGTGAGTGAGTTCTCCCGCTTTGTCATCAAATGGCGCCAGGGTTGAATTTTCATTTCTTGCCCTCCCCGCACACTTCATAAGCATGCTGATGGAGCTCTGTGCAGATACTAAACCTACCTTGAATGTTACTAACCAGCCTATGAACACGGCAAATTATTCATCTAATTTGCTTCTTATGTATAACGTTACTAATTGATTTTGCTGTTACTGTTTTCTTCTTGAGTCGTTCAGTCTGTGATAAAACATCCATACAATAGAAGCATCATTAGTGTTGCCACCTGTTGTTATTATTTTTAAGACATTACCAACAACTAAAAAACCCACTAAAAGTTAGTTGAAGTCACAGAGCCACATCATTTGCATAGCAGCAAAACTGCTAATGATTGTACAAGTGAAGAGTTTTCACTTGGAATACAATTTAAAACAAAAAAATGAAATGTCTTTAGAATAGAAATGAGCTCAGGCCAGCGAGATTCGATTTTTAGTTTCTCGTCAGTCACTTCAGGAAAAGTGAGGAGGGGTTTTGATCAACTTTCCTCATTTGATCATACGGAATGATGGAAATCGTTCGACGCGCAATGTGAAGATAAGCATGAGGGATTTTGGTCAACCTTCAACACCGTGCCACTTCTTCTAGAAAGAGATTTGTCAGACTATTAAATTTATCTTCATGGAATGAAAGTAGAATTAAGAAGAGGATTACACAAACACTGAATTTCGGCAGTTTTTTTGTATGGGAACTGGACCAACATTGTATCATACCTTTTCGCTATCAAGCAAAATGTGAACAGAATACAACAGCATCTAAGCACAGGATAGCACAAGCTCTATCAGTACATGTAGGGTGTAACTTGAATCTATCTCGCTACCAACTTCAGGCTCAAGACTAAACAGCCCATCAAAATATAGATGTTGATTTCAGACTAGGTACAATTACCAATTGAAAAGTGGCCATTCGCCTGTACGTGTGTGGAAACATGCCAGCAGTGCAGCCTCATTCTGAATCCTAGAAGCAACCTCAGTAGAGCTGTTCACAGTCACGGTAGATCGACGATGACCCCGTTAGTCTTCGTTTAATTCTGGATTGTTCGGTTTGCCGCGCCGATTAAACAAATCGAACAAAACATTCAAAACAATGAAATCGTTGACGTGGGTTTTTCGTCAGCGATGAGCAAAGAACTTTACATGCGGGGCCAAAATCACATGCGGGCAGTGACGAGAAAATAAACATCTAATCTTGCTGGCCTTGGAGTTTTTTTAATATAAAGAAGACATAGCATCACAAACTACACATTTACAAATTGCTATATGTTTTGTCAGTAATACAGATAAATTAGAAATATGCAGTGACAGTGAGTAGATCGGGGGGGGGGAATGGTTACATGACATTTATTCTCTGAAGGTGAGGAGAATATCGCTGAACAGTCCCCGAGATAGAACTATTTTACCGTACCTACCAAGCCTGAGCCGAGTAGTTGTTTTAGTTCACAGGAGCGTAAGAAAAGCAGACTAAAATGAGATTTTTATGGTTTATTAGTGCAGATTTTGTCATGTGCACAATTTGTGCCACGTGTTGATTTTGTGTCTGCACAACCTGTGCAAATTGCCTACACAAGTGCGAAACTGAGTGTGCATGAATACTGTGAATGTCCAGTCGTGGTCAAAGTGTGAAACACAGGAGAAGAATACTTAAGACCCCAGTCTTGTAGTAGTGTAGTTGATTTCTTTGTGTACTTGACCCCCCCCCATTTTGTTTTTTTCCTGCTGAATTTAGATGTGAGCGGCATGGTGGCGTAGTGGTCAGCATGTCCACCTCACAGCAAGAAGGTCCTGGGTTTGATTCCCAGACTCGAGCGTTTCTGTGTGGAGTTTGCATGTTCTCCCCATGCTTGAGTGGGTTTCCTCCGAGTACTCCAGTTTCCTCCCACAGTCCAAAGACGTTCACATCAGGCTAATTGGCTGTACCAAATTGACCTTAGGTGTTAGGGTGTGAATGGTTGTGTGTGTTGCCCTGTGATGGACTGGAGAGCTGTTCAGGGTGTACTCCGTCCTTGCCTGGTGTCGGCTGATATAGGCACCAGCCTCCCTGTGTCCCTAGTAGGATTAAGTGGTTTGGCAAATGAATGAATGAATGTATTCATCTAGATTTGTCTCTGAACACGCACATTCTGATTTTACTGGTAAAGAGTGTAGTCTGAAAGTAAGACAATCCCTGAATAAGATTAACAACAAGTGCACAAAAGACATGTGTGGCAGTGTGCAGCTCGAAGAAATGGACAAGGAAGAGCCCCTTTGATGCTGATATTGAAAGAAGAAAAACCAGACGAGGAAGAAAAACTTTTTTAAATGTTCTTCTGTATTTTACATTTTGATTAATACTGGACAGAGTTTTACTGAACACTCAGTTTTGCACATGTGCATGTCCACACAGACACAAAACCTAAGTGCAGCACAGTCTGTGTGTATGATGAACTTTGCATTTTGTACAATGCGTCCACCGAAATATACACGGCCCTGATGGTGAGACGAGCCAACCTGCTCTCTCAACTCATATATCCACAGGTTGAGCTGGAGAGCTGTATCGTTCAACACAGTCACTCAAGCCCTTGTCACATACATCACACAACAGGTCAACAACAGAAATTCTTAGGACAGTTGTGAGCGTGTCATATGAAACTCACATGAATGTGCCGTCATAGCCCCTTGTGAAGTTTTGAACATGTTCAAAGTTTTTTGTCTCATAGGTAATTTTTGATGTCTGGTCCGTTTCCTAGGTCTGTTGTGCGATGCTCTATGACGTCTTATGTCTCTTACGATATACATACAAATTTCATATGCTTTTAAGATCACCTGAAGCGCTCAGAATAATATGGTTACCTTACTGTAGTTGTATGGTTGCCCTGTGTTAAAGGAAAATACAACCCAAAAAGCTCTGTGCATATCAAAACATAAAGAAAAATAAAAGCAAGTCATAAATCAGTACCCAGGAGGGTGACATTGTATGAAAAGTCGCACGTGATTCACGTGTATGTGACGGTAAATATAGAAGTAATTTGCAGATGAATAAATGGCAGTATACCATTCATACCTATAAATGAGCAGCTGGTGTTTGTCTGATTGTATGTGAGTGTCAGCTTGTATTATGTGTAGATTTGCCTAGTTTTATTTTATTCAGAAGTTCACTAGTTTATATTTGATTTGTTAGTTTAATACCTGTATACTGTTATTATTCCTGCTGACTTGCTTTATATGAACTGATGAATTCATGTTCTATTCTCGCGGTTTCATGCACTCGCAAAAATGAAACAGCAGTCTTTTCAAACTGGCTAATGCAAACTATCAAACAGGGTTTAGCAGATTACAATTTTAAAAATGTAAGTAAAAACCACCTGATAATGAAAACATACTTATGTTCATGTGTAAGAGGAGAGTTTGGACAGCTTGTGTTTAATTTATTTTAAACCCACAACATTTTAAATTATTTAACATTATGTAACATATGAACTTGTGGCTGTATCACAACCAGGTATCGGAGGAATATTTTAAGGGTTTTTTCCCCCTTGAAACAATCGTATGCTTTGTATGAACATTGTATAATTTGACTTACAGCCCTGACCTATTCTCCCCAAGGCAGACATACAGCATATATTTTATAAATGAACGCAACTACGCAGCTTTTGAATCCACCCCAGCGTAACCTACATCACTCCCTTCTGTTGTTGCACTGCAAAATTTGTACGACAAAAAAATTGGCTGGTTGTTTGTGAAAGAGGTATACAATGTGCTCAGAAAGTCATTAGATTTGCCACTAGGCTCTTTTTTAGGTCCACAATGTCACTGGCAACAAAGTCTGCAAGTTGGCACTACTGAACAGCCCACAGTGTTCTTGCATCTAAATTAAGTTTAAGGATAACAGTTACATGATCTGCTTATGTTCTGTGCTCTATAAACACACTGTTTTTAAAAAGTTTGATTTCATTTTTTTAGGGTTCAGTCAGCACAGCAGCATCTCCAAGCCCTCCATGCACAGTATTCTCATATGGCTAACGGTAATGTTGCCAACTTCATGGAAGGACATGGAGAAGAACCAGGAATGATGGAAATGCCTGTCCTGGAGCCAGTGGCTGCTCCTGTAGCGCTGGAGCCCAGAGCTGCCCAGCAAGGTAAATAATTTAAGCCACTGATTGTGATATATTCTGTAGAATCAAATTACACAGGGACCTGCATGATAGATGTATCCACATAATAAACTGATTGCCAAAATGTTTTGGTTATTATTTAACAAAGAAAACTGTATAATGCTTGATCTGGTGACGTGTTCTCTAAGGAGATGTGTCAGAGCTTTTAAACTCCGGAGATAATGTCATATCTTGATGTTTTCCTTCACTGGAAACTTTTCAAGATAAAGGGATTTGCACTTCCTTGAAAACATTGATGAGCTGCTTTTTTATTGTTATATTTATCTTGATAGTCTGATGAAGGAACATCTGATTATAGCTGCTGAAGTAAAGTGATATCACAGATATTTAACAATATTACTCTAAGTTATTGTGAAGTATAAGATGATGAGATCTCTGTACATGGCTTGTTTTTCCATGTTTTGACTGGTTTCAATTCAAAGCCCCGACTAAAGGGAAAAGGGGAAGACCTGCAAATAAAGAGCCTAAAGCTAAACCAGGCCCCAAAGCTAAACCAGGCCCCAAACCTAAGAAGGCCAAAGAAGACAAAGGGGGGCAACCAGCTGAAGGAGCACAGGAGAAGATCGACGAGTCATTCAAGAAAGTTAAAAGGAAAGTCGATCGCTTCAAGGGCATGTCTGAGGAGGAGGTCATGAAAAAGACTCTGCCTGACATCCTTACATACAACCTGGACTATGTAATTGTAAGTGGAAGAGGGTGGGAGTGCGTGATTGCATGCATAAGAGAAAAAGACCTGAATATAGTGAAACTACAAGTTTACAAAATTAATAAATTAAAAACAAGCTTTGACAGTAAATTCAGTATAGCCACAGTATGGTTTTGTTTGATCTATCTTTTTTTTTTTTTGTTTCCTCCCTGAAGATTGGTATTAATCCTGGCCTGATGGCTGCCTACATTGGAAGATGGTTCCCTGGACCTGGGAATCACTTTTGTAAGTCGTAGTATATTATTAGTGCTGGTAACGCTTATGGCCTCTGTGTGTGTGTGTGTGTGTGTGTGTGTGTGTGTGTGTGTGTGTGTGTGTGTGTGTGTGTGTGTGTGTGTGT
>JBCNYH010000024.1:34084445-34101816 GCA_039654325.1 Tandanus tandanus
GTACATAGTGAAACGAAACAACGTTTCTCCAGGACCAGGTGCTACATAAACATACAACAAGTATTAAATCAAAAATCATACAACAAAACAACACAGAGCTAAGGACCTTTTTAATTAAAATTTTTTTTTCCCTAGCCACATAGCAGTTTTTTTTTTTACATTATCAGAAAACTACAGTGAGTATACTAAAAGGCTGGTCTGTTCAATATGAAGATAATATTGAAGAGATATCAATAACTAGATGGATGATTAATGCTTCATGACCTGTACATTTAAATATTTTTTATAAAATTATTCTATTCTCTTGGGGTTTATGGATTTATTCTTGCAATTAATCACAAGGGAGTGGCATGGTGACGTAGTGGTTAGCATGTCCGCCTCACAGCATGAAGGTCCAGGGTTTGAGTCAAGGCCTTGTGTGTTTCTGTGCGGGGTTTGCATGTTCTCCCCTTGCTTGCATGGAGGCCCTCCGGGTATTCGCCCACATTCCAAAGGCAAGCACATTAGGCTAATTGGCTGCTAATTATTGTAATTAGCAGCCAATTATTGCTAATTATTAATAATTGTTTTACTATATACTACATGCAAAGCAAACCCAAGCAAAACCTTTCTAGGATAGTTTTAGATATTTTACCCACTACAGAAGCAGGACATGTGACCTCCATGTGCTCAAGGCTAAGTGCTGTGTTGTTAGGGTGTTTTTTTGAACCTTTAAATCATAAGGATGAATAGAGGAAGCATCTTTAAGCCCTCAGAAGTATTATTTATTATCTTTTTATTATATGTCTTGTCATGATACCTATAAATATATTACCCGAGACACAGGCAAATATTTGATGATAACACCAAAATTCATTGATTGAATAAGTTTTATTTTTATTTAATTTTTATTTAATTTAAAAAAAATTTTTTTTTTTTGGGGGGGGGGGATAGTGTTATGAACAAATTCTAAATTACAAAATCTTGTAAAAAATATTACAAATTTAAAAATGTAATAATTTTCCTAGTAAATGACGTCATTAGATTTTTTTTTTTTTTTTAGCCTTAAGCTTCCAGTTTTACAGATATATTTTAAGAAGTGTTTATAAGTAAGACTGATTTTCTGGACAAGTAAACAAAGTAAATCTACCGAGTTTCAGATTGTTTGTAGTGCACTAGTGTAGAGACTGTTTTACTTTGTAGTTTTTGCACTTTATGGAGACCAAGTAGCACCAAATGACGTCACGCCAGTAGGGGCGTGGTTAACAAGTGTCATGGCGCCCTACCGGTGAACAGCTAATACGTTAGCAAGACGCTGTGGAGATTTACACCTGCGGGCTAAAGGTCGTCGTTTTTTAGGAACAGTTGAATGTAAAAGCTAAAACAATAACATGGGGACAGTACACGCAAGGGTAAGTCTCTTTCTCATCGAATTTTAATGGAAGAAGCAAAGCAGTGACCTCTGGAACAGTGATAACCTCCAATACTTTTCTCTAGTTATGAATGAGAGGAGGGGAATCAACACAGCTACACAGTCAGAGGTGTAGATTCACCAAGAAAAGTTTCTACATTAAATATTTAACCTAAATATCAACTAGGAAGTACGAGCTGTGATACAGTTCACTGTGTAATAACATGAGTTAGTGGTTTAAACAGGAAGGCGGTTCATTCTGGTGTTTATGTAGCTACATGTGGGATCATTGGAAAAGCCAGTGACACTGAAATGAAAGGGGGTTGCATTATCCTCCTAACACCCAAACCATAATGCTGTGAGTCTTACCAATTCCTGATAATTATTGAACTTGACCGACATCTTTTAGCAGGAAAAAGTTTAGCAAAATACTAATACCCAGTTGCCTTTATATGAGGATCTTACAAGGACATGCACACAATGTAGTTAAAAGAAAATATGATGTCCTCATTTGAGGACAGTGGGGTGTCAAGAGGATACTATAAAGGTGGTGATTCATTCATTCATTCATTTTCTTGACCGCTTAATCCTAATTAGGGTCGCGGGGAGGCTGGCGCCCATCTCAGCCGACTCTGGGCGAGGGCAGGTTACACCCTGGACAGCTCGCCAGGCCATCGCAGTAAAGGTGGTGATACAAAACAATAAACTAAGCAGGACACTAGAGAACTAAAAATATTTACATTTACAGATGCTCTTATCCAGAGCAACTTAGAATTATCATTTGTATACAACTGAGCGTTAAGGGCCTTGCTCAAGGGCCCAACAGTGGTGATAGTGGGGATTGAACCGCTGACCTTCGGATCAGTAACCCATCGCCGCCACCACTGCCCTATTGTGGCCTACTAAATATACTATGTAATGTGAAAAGAATCATTTTTCTAAATAGCTGTCACATTCAGGTTTTTTCCCCAGTCGATTGCTGATATTCTTATTTCTTCATGCAAATTAGATCTTGTATAAATGCATAAGAATAAATCAAATATTTTGATGTTAAAATATTCTTTTTCCCACTGAAATTAAAATGTCGAGTCTTTTTAATAGTTTGTTGACAAATCTTTACTGTTTAAATAAAAAAAATACCGTTCACTGTAAAAATAATGGCATATTTCAGTATAAAATCTCATGTAGATTAAACAACAATTAATAGATATGCAGCAGAAGTGAGGAGGAGGGTGGCGTGGTGGCCTAATGGTTTAGCCTCTCTGTCTCACAGCAAGAAGGTCCTGGGTTTGAGTTCTGGGCCCAGATGTTTCTGTGTGGAGTTTACATGTTCTCCCCTTGCTTGTGTGGGTTTACTCCCACAGTCAAAATCTGTATCAAAGACATGCACATTAGGCTACTTGGCTGTTTCAGATTGCCCTTAGGTGTGAATGGTTGTGTGTATATTTTTGCCTTGCCATGGTCTGGTGAGCTGTTCAGGGTGTACCCCACCTTTGGCCATTGTCAGCTGAGATAAGCTCCAGCCTCACTGTAACCATAGTGGGATTAAGCGGTTCAGTGAGTGAGTGAGGTGAGGAGGATGTCACTGATGAGATGAATAATTTTTTGCTATATATATATATATATATATATAATATATATATACACACTATATTTTCCAATGCAAAACTTTTCTAGGTTAGCTTTAGATATTTTACCCACTACAGAAGCAGGACATGTGACCCCCATGTGCTCTGAGCAGGGCTAAGTGCTGTGTTGCTAAGGGTGTTTTTTTGAACCCATTCAGAATTTAGTATATACTACATGGAAACATAAGTAAACCGTGCTTCGTAACGGTGAGTTTTTATGCTTCATATATGCTACACAGAAACAAAAGAAAAGCAGATTAATGAGCTCTTTGTATTTTTCTTTTTATAAAATGTGCTGAGAATGATGCCACCTCCTTCAAGTGACCTTGACAAAAGTCATTTTAATTGTAATGTTTTTTTATTCTCCAGATAGCAGACCAATCAAACATAGTGCAGTTTTCTTGTAGTATAAACTATTTAACGTTATTCCTTTCTACTAACCTTCTATACATGTAGGAATTTCATGAATTCAGAAACAATTTTTTGTTCTAAATTTGATGGTTTAATGTGGAATAAAGTCTTTCTGCTTAATGTTAATAAGGCTCATAAAGAAAAAAACATGTTTATACACAGTACATCATAGTGACATAATGCCTTCATCACCATTTCAGAAATGCTGTGGACAAAGACATGCTATACATTCAGTTTATGCACAAGTCTGAAAAAGTAAATAAATGTTTTTTTATGTGTTATTTTTATGCTATCTGTAGAAATAGTTTAGCTAAGAATGAGTTCTTAGTGAGGATGAATTTCAGTATTGTCATAACGTCCAGACTCACTGCGTATAGACAAAATACTCCAGTAAAATATTGCGTAGCTTTAATAACGACGTTCAGGATTCTCCGTAACCAACACCATTCATTTAAAAATATTTACAAATTACTAGCATAAGCATTTTTTCATAAAATGATTTGCCTTTTTTTTCCCCATAGAGTTTGGACCCTCTCCCAATGCAGGGGCCTGAGCTGGGAATTCAAGCTGATGACCTGGATGCAGGAGATGCAGAGTACGAGCCTCAACAGGAAGTTCTGGAAAACAAAGATGTATGACTTGCTTTATTTCACTTAATTTTTTCTAAAAACAGAACTATCTTAATTTAGTGGAGGACAACCATTAAGGACAGTGTTTATTCATTTAGGTTGTAGTTCAGCATGTGCATATAGATGGGATTGGGAGGACTAAGGAGGATTTCCTAACATACGAGATCGCAGATGTCTTCAGAGCGAGGAACTTGATTGACGTGAGTATGTGTGTTCATTTTAGGAGTGCCAGTCCTGATGATCCTTGGAATTATAGGTAGTGCAAACATTTGCATCCCACAGGGTTCCTGAGTGTGCAAAATGAGGGAGAGGTCTGACAGAGGTGTAACATATATGTCTACATGATGAAATGTCAGGTTTTGGCCAATCTGGCAGAGATCTAAAGAAATGTGTATGTTATGTAAGTAATGAACATATGCGGTGGTGAGCTGTTAGAGGCAAATAATTGAGTAGAAACATTCAGAGAGTGCAAACCCTTGCCAAGCCAGAAAAAATAGCAAAGTACACAGCACCCCTTGCTGGACCTGCTGTAATATCACACTTCCAAATGAATTGTCCTATCTCATAATATTTAATAATCTTTTAAAAAATGCCTGGATCCAGAATTTGATCCAGATCATCTCCAAAATTTAATGGAGTCTTATTTGTGCCATTCTACTTCCCTCCAAATAATTCATCAAAATCTTTTCATAACATTTTGTGTAAAGTTGCTAACAAACAAAGAAACAAACCAACACTGACATAAACCACCTCCCTGGAGAATGTTGCTGAGGGGCAGTTATATGGAATTTTCTCAGTGCATTCCCCAAAGTATTTATCTATTAAATTAAATGTTCTTTATGTTGTTCTAAGGGGATGTAAACTTTTGCACTCAACCATAGTACTCTTGACTATTCAGGTGTTACGTCAGGTGTCCTATTACTCACGTTTGTCAAAACATTAAGTGCATCATCAGAATGCAGGGATTGAAATCAAATTCAGTTATGCTGGCGTTGATGACAGCAGTGGAGTGATGAGTGTAATGTAACTCAGTGAAGGACGCTGTGTGTCGTACCTCTTCCGCAGGTGATGAAGAAGAGCCATGATGCCAGACAGAAACTGTTGCGTTTAGGAATATTCCGACAAGTAGAAGTCGTCATTGATACCTCTCAGGGTGGGTTATTTTGATTGCATTGGGTACCACTGAAATCATAATTTCACTGAAACTGACTGAAAGTACTGCATGATACAGGTGAGGATGCACTGCCTAATGGACTAGACGTCACATTTGAAGTGAAGGAGCTCAGGAGACTGACTGGAAGCTACAATACCATGGTTGGAAACAATGAAGGAAGCATGGTGGGTTAATAATAATCATTAATAATAATAATGATAAGTACCCTTTTTATTCCACAGAGATTGTTTGTTCATTCTGTCCTATCTTTCCTTCATGTATAGATAAAGTAATGAGTAGCTTTATTACAGGAAGTGCTTTTGTTGATCTGATTTCAGGTGCTGGGATTGAAACTGCCCAATGTTTTTGGCCGTGCTGAGAAGCTCACTTTTCAGTTCTCCTACGGCACCAAGGAAACGTCCTATGGCCTGTCATTCTTCAAGCCCCAAGCTGGACACTTTGAACGCAAGTATGCTCAGTAGCCTTGGTTGGGATTACCAAATTGTTTTTGAGTAGCAGGAGAACCACTAAAAGTAGCAGGAACTACTTTTAGTGGCAGGAACCTTTGTCCTCAAAATGTCATCATTACAGTTGACCAACTTAAAAAACTGACACAGAATAAGACGCTGAATTGAGGATCCACCACGAGAAATTGACGAACACACGTAACACTGCACTGGCTTGTTCAGCTAATGTTCTGGGTCATTCCATATGTCAAATCACCTAGCTTTCAGAAAACGTTCCAGGTGACCATCTCATAATTCAGTGAAACTTTAACCAAACATGGAACATGTTTCAACATGAGCACATGCAAAGGTTCAAGGTCCTAGTTCAAAAACTTTCCGAGATATGTTCATTTAGAGATCGCAGGCCCATTTGTCGGCCCGCGACTTGCAATTTACCATTTTGGGCATTTTTGAAAGCTTGTAACTCCCCTAATAATTACTGTATAGGGCCGAAACTTGTATAGTAACAGAACTGGACCCACTCTGTCAGAATCTGCTTCAAAATTACTCTATTTGTCAGGGTTAGTTTGCTATTGATACTGCAATTTTTGAAAAGGTGCAATTTCGAACAAAGTATTTTTGAATTTTTGACACAGAAAATATATTCACCACCCCCTAAAAGTATTTTTAAAGCAAATTTAAGCCTATTTCCATGTAAAACAAACAGTTTTTAAGAAGAATAAATGTGATATGGTGTTTTAGTGAGTGTCCAAAAACTGAACGGTAGGTGAAAATCTGCTCATCTTGCGAGCCTCTGAAGAGGTGGACAGTTCTCCATGGTTATCTTGAAATTTTCATCAATTTCACTTGTGAAATTTTTTGAAATTTTTTAGTTTTTGCTATATCCTTCTGAAGAGGAATAAAATATGCATAAATATAGAATTTAGTCTCAAACTGGTACCAGAGTAATAATAAACAAAAACAAATTTTAAAATTGCTTTTATAACAATTAGAAAAGTGATATTTGTCACACATAATTATGTCAGAGATCGTATAGTACATGTACAATTTAAGTTATATAACTTATATTTATCATTTCAAATGATGTATTTATATCCCCACTGAATAATTAATATAAGGATATATTATGACAGAGATTATATAGATCATCTTTTCATAAGCTTAAGTGCACATAATTACACACTCTCCCAAAAAGGCTTCCAACAATTCAGCCCATTAGCCTAATGTGCATGTCTTTGAACTGTGGGAGGAAACCGGAGTACCTGGAGGAAACCCATGCAAGCACAGGGAGAACATGCAAACGCTACACAGAAACACTCTTGCTGAGCCTGAGACTTGACTGGCTGTGAGGTGTGCAGTATGTGCCAACCGCATATCTGTTGTACCCATGTTTATTAGATCCATGTTTGTACAGATGGATTGCACAGAGATTAAGTTTGGAGTAATTCTTTAAGTCACTGTGAATTAGCTTGTTTTTTTTTCATCCTGCTTATATATCTTTTAAAAATATGCCTTGCTGATGCTGAGATTTGCTTTTGTAGTTTTTCTGTCAACATCTACAAAGTCACAGGGCAGTTCCCATGGAGTTCACTGAGGGAGACTGATCGAGGAATCTCCACAGAGTTCAGCGTAAGGCTTTTACTCTTATTTTCTTACCTGGAATGATGGGTGTCCTGGTTTTAACAGCGTCGTGTTGTTGTGTTTGATTTTGACGGTCTTCTGTTTCTTAGTTTCCTGTCTGGAAGACAAATCACACACTGAAGTGGGAGGGAGTGTGGAGGGAGCTCGGATGTCTGGCACGCACCGCGTCTTTTGCTGTCAGAGAGGAAAGTGGCCACTCGCTCAAGTCCTCCCTCTCCGTATGTGTGCACTACAATAGAGATATGACCTAGAATTAAAAATGAACAGTGTAATATTTTGTGAGGACTTTCCCGTGTTCTGACTGAGTGAATATTTACTTCCCAGCATGCAATGGTTATTGACACACGCAATTCCCCCATCCTACCTAAGAAGGGTGCCTTACTAAAGATCAACCAGGTCTGTAGTTTGCTTTTTATAAATAGAAAATTGAATAAACACTTAAGACTTGCATTAAAGCAGGATTTTGTTTTTTGTCACTGTAGGAGTTGGCAGGTTATACTGGTGGAGATGCCAGATTCCTGAAGGAGGACTTTGAAATTCAGCTCAATAAGCAACTCTTCTGGGACTCGGTGAGGAGCAAATGTACAGCTAGAAGCTACAGTCGTGTTTATACATTGTTCAGGCGTTATCCTTTTTCAAGATGTTTAAATTCTGGCTTTTCTCTTCCCTGCAGGTCCTCTCGACCTCCCTATGGGGGGGTCTCCTGCTCCCCTTCGGAGAACAACGCACATCAATTGCTGACAGGTTAGAAACAATTATTCTGCAGGATAGCATTCTCTCTCTCTCTCTCTCTCTCTCTCTCTCGTAACAGCACAATAATTATTTCATTAACAAGCACTGTAACCTATTTAATTAACGTGAAAACTGATTACCCTCTAAACCACAGGACTGTTTAATTCTCAGTCCTTAGAGCAAAAGGTGTCGATTAGTCTTATTTCTAGGTCGTTTCAGCTGCAATGCAAGTCACATGTTTATATTAATGCGCTCATTCATGTCCGTTATTATTATCTATACCACATGTACTTGTTATAGTGAAGATATTTAGCATTTAGCGAAGGAGTTTCCAGGGTCTGTGTTTTTAAAACAGTTAGAGATGAAACTGTAATTGTAAGTCTTTTCATCATGGGAAAATCTTTAGAACTGAAGGCTTATTTAAACCAAAACTGTTCAGCGGTCTCCATGAAACACAGGCACATGAAGGGCACAGTCTTATTGGTTCGCCATCTTGGGATAATTAACAGTTGTGTGCCGAAGTCTCGGTGGATGTTGCTGAATAGTCCGTGAGACAGAACATTAGGGAAACTGTTCAATTCAGCGACATGCACCGAGCCTGAGATCAATGATTCTTTTAGTACATGGGAACATAAAGATGAGATTTTTATCATTTATTTTCACGTTTTAACCATGACATGGGCAGGTCATGTGCTCTGAACAGAGCTAAGCACTATGTAGCTAACGGTATCTTTATGAACCCATTCGGAGTTTTAGTAAATACTTTACAGAAAGGTAAGTTCGTGTAATAATGGTGTGTTTTTAAAAGCTCATTCATCTATTTTAAAGTGGTAATGATGACGTCGCATGATACAAGTGACAGTGACAAGCTGTGAGTGTCCATCATTTTCATTCAGCCATTATCCACTTAGGATAATGTTTTTTATTCAATACATAGCAGAACAATAAGAAATTGTAAAAGTAAACTGCTTGCTTTTCTTCTGTTGCTGTGTAGTATATAGTAAAACAACTACTCAAATAATGACTTTATTCTGTTAGTGTCGGCTACACAGATATAAAGTGCATAATAGACCTATGTATTTGTAAATAAACTAAAATTAGATTTAAAATCTACAAATTTGCTGACACACAGGGAATGTCATGCGACACACGAACCGATTTGCTGCTGAACCTCATGCGAATTGCCTCACTAATCACTTCGCCACTGAAGTTGCCCGGGTAACCCTCTCACATGTTTCCCACTTAAAAATCTTTCTAAATGAAACTGAGAACAGCAGCAAACTAGTTTCCTGCAGTGGATCCGTGATAGCTTTTATTGTCATTATCATGACATATTATTTTAGTTTATTTTAGGGCTGTTCCTTAACTATTTTCCCTGACTCATTTCCGATGGACTGAGAGGAACAAAACTTGGCACAGTGATTAGGTTCTCTCTACATATGTGCCACCAATGGTCACACAGTTCTCCCATTGCTTTATGTAGCTATGGAGACCTTGTATGTAAAAGTCTGCAGGTTGCGTCAGAAGCCACGACTTGACCTCAGAAATCAGAGTTTCATCATCCGGGAAGAGCTTGCCCTTCAAAAATGACTTCATGGTTGGAAAGAGGTGGAAGTCAGATGGTGTGAGGTCAGAAGAGTAAGGAGGGTGAGGAAGGATTCCATAGCCACAGGACCGTGCTTCCGTCCAGGCAACATGGGGTTGTGAACCGCGGCGCTGTCTTGCAGGAAGCGGATACCTTTGGTCAGCATGCCACGCCTCTTGGTTTTGATGGCCTTTCACAATTTCTGCAGCAGTGAAGTGTAGTATGTCCCAGTAATTGTGGTACCCTTTGCCAGGTAATCCATCATCACTACTCCATGCTGCTCCCAAAAGACTGTGAGCACGACCTTGCCTGCCAAGGGTTGGACATGTGCCTCCTTCGGGGGTGGTGAGTCACAATGCTTCGGTGGTGATGAGTCATAATGATGACTTTTTTCCAGAGACCTCACACTGATCCTGACATCTTGGGCTGGTTGGCCAACAGTTATGTTCTCCAAAATGGTGGCCTCCACTTGCCAGATGGTGTCTTCGTCAGTGGTGGACTGTGGTTGCTCGGGAATGGGAGCCGTTTCCACCTGGGTCTGACCACACTTGAACTGGTGATGCCAGTGCTTAACTACATCATATAATGGGGCCTACTCATATAAGTCTCTTTCACTTCATTGCACGTCTTCCGTGGTGTGCGGCCTCTCAGATACAGGAACCTGATGACCCTCTGCATTTGACTGGCTCCATTATCACACCTTACTCCACCTTAGCACCTGTAAAAGAGAAACTGTTAGGAGTTCAGAGCTGCTGATTAACACGTGACCTATAGAGATCTGGATTATTATACATGTGCAGATTCAACCTCCTACAGTAGCCAGAAGTGGGTCAGGGGAAATCTTTAATGTGCTGTCCTTGTAGGCCCAAGCCTCCCCGCTACCCTAGCAGGATTAAACAGTTCAGTGAATGAAAAATGAAGTATAGAATGAAGACTTGTGTATCATGAACCGGGAAGAGTTAAACTTGTATATAAATTCTATAATCACAGGAAATGCCAACCATTTCAGAAATGTGAACCCAAGCGTTTCGTTTCCGATTATCATCTTTGTAAAATTTCTGTGTGCAGTAAAGCACAGGGTATTTAAACATGGCAACAATGAGCTCCACTTACATGTTGATGTAGGTGGAATCATTAAACTGTTAATAAACTTAGGGAAATGTTTTAGGCATCTGTCAATCAACAGTATCTTTAGGCTATGATTGGTTATTGCTCAAATTACATCGCATGAAAACTCAGCTTTCATGAACTCTGTACCCGCCTACTTCGTGTTGTATGAGAAAATTTCACCTTTTATCGCCCATTTCCTTGACTTTGTATGGTGGCTTGTCGCTCTTTGCTTCTTGTGTGGTCTCCCCTTTGTGCATTTCTTTCCAACCTTCTGCTTTGTGGCTACAGCAGTTTTGTGGAACTCAACTGTTCTTTCTTGAATCTTCAAAATCACACTTCAGGACTATAGACAGTGTAAAATCGATCAATATGAACATTTCACAAATGCACATTACATCTAACTACAAACATTATAAGATGAAGTCATGTGTGATGTCCTTTAATTAATAAATTAAATCTTTGGAAAATTGCTGTGATATAAGAGAAATAAAACATGTCTGGATATGATACGGGAAGGTGCTCAACTTTTCATATAACCGCATGTTGAGAAGCGGCTTCATGATTTAGTACTGTGGATTGGATTGTTTTAACATGTTAATGTGAACATTTAGGTTTTATCTGGGAGGCCCTACCAGTGTAAGAGGTTTCAGCATGTACAGCATCGGACCACAGAGTGAAGGTAAGAAATCCAACACGCTTCGATTGGAATTAACTGGATGTTTCATAGCAACTGCTGATAGAGTTGAGCTAAATACATATGTAGATAATTTGTAATTTTGGTTTTGCAGTTGTGTGGTTTATTTAGCAGATACTCCTCAAAATCGAGTCATACATAACCTGATGAGCGCATAGTCGTCTGTTAGCCATGTACGACGAGATTGAGTGGAATAACAGTTTTTGTATATTCACATCAACTGAATTGTGGGAAATTTAGTGGTTTTATTGATTTTTATAGCTAAATACTATTATACAAGATAATTTCTTTTTGGGGCTACATGCCTCATTGGCTTAACAAACTCAAACGATGGGCTACCTGACAGCAACAATTTCTTTGGTGAAAATATTAATAAAATAATTTCTAATAATCTTAGTATAAGTTTTTTGAAAATGGAAAAAAAAAAAAAAAAGGGATTTTTACAGTCATTTTATTTATTTTTTTCCCCTCCACATTTGATTTGTTCGGTTGTTTGTGAGTTTACACAAGTTTTTTTTATTTTTCTACCAGAGCGGAGTGATGCTGATTCACTGTTTTTTATTGGCAGGTGATTATCTGGGTGGAGAGGTGTACTGGGCTGGTGGACTCCACCTGTACACTCCTCTACCATTCAGGCCAGGTCGTGGAGGCTTCGGGGACCTTTTCCGAACACACTTCTTTCTCAATGCTGGAAACTTGTGCAACCTTAATTACGGTGAGTTATAATTCTTTACAAGAAAACCACTGGAGAAAATTTGATTACATAAATTAAATGTGTAGTTATCAGAACCTTGATTGGGCATCTCTTAGGGCACAGTGAGACCATGTACGAGGTGTTCAGATGCCCTGTGATGCGGGATGAGCTGTAGTTCATTTAAATGTGGTGGCTACATGTGTCTCAGAGAAAGTAAAACGGAGAAAAAATATCCTGAGTGTGTTTCTACTGCAATGTGTTTTGTTTACCAATGTTTTTAAATTGTAGCCGGTGTGGGTTTATGTTTGTAGGTGAAGGTCCTCGGGCGCATCTAAGCCGACTGGCTGAGTGTATTCGTTGGTCGTACGGAGCAGGGATCGTGCTGCGGCTGGGGAACATCGCTCGACTTGAGCTGAATTACTGCATTCCCATGGGTGTCCAAAGTGGAGACAGGTACATCATCAATCTATCAGACATTTAAAGCTATCTGATATAAGCATATCTAGTGTTTATACCTGGTTTTCTTCATATATCTCTTTCTTTATTTAGGATATGTGATGGAGTGCAGTTTGGAGCAGGCATTCGCTTCCTGTAACACCATGAAGCCTTAACCCTATCTCCTTTGGATGAAAAAGAAGAGGATTTTATATGCGCATAAAATCTGTTTAAAACGTCTGTGTGCAGTGAGAATCTTTGTGGTTTAATAGGGGTTTTTTTTTTGGAAATCACCCAAAATGTGTTGTTGGGGCAGAGGTCTAAAACCAAAAACAATTCAAAGAAATGACCAGTCAGTGCAGTTATGGCATGTCATATTTATTTGTCAGAAAAAAAAGTTCAATAAAAACTTTCCTCCTATTTTAATAGCATTCTGTAATCTGTTTTCACATCAGTGAGAAAAATAATTCTCATTACCTACAGTCTCATAATTGGTAGTGGTGTAGATATCTGATGGGCTACCGAAGTTCTGCCAGGACTAAAATAATAATAATAAAAATAAAAGCAGCATTTTTTCAAAATGGTTCATGTATAGAACTAAAAAAAACGAACTCCAAAGAGGTTCAAGACCAAGTTATGGCTGAGTCTGAATGAGAGCAAGTGAGTCAAAACCAAGAGAGAGAAAAAAATCTTTAAACCCACTTACCTACCTGTTTCTGTTTTTTAATGCCAGTGACATAGAACATGAATCAGCCAATACATTATGATCACTGACAAGTGAAGTTAATAATATTGATTATCTTCTTACAGAAGCCTCTGCCAATGTATTAGGCAGAAAGTGAACCATCAGTTCTCAAAGTTAATGTGTTGGAAGCAGGAAAAATGAGCAAGCGTAAGAATCTGAGTGACTATAACAAGCACCACATTGTGATGGCTAAATGACTGGGTATATTCATCTCCAGAACAGCGGGTATGTGGGGGGTTCCTTGTATACAGTGGTAAGTACCTCCCAACGGTGGTCCAGGGAAGGACAACCAGTGAACTGGTAAGAGTGCCATGGGTTCCCAAATCTCACTGAAGCTAGTACGTCTGGTCTGATCGCAGAGAAGAGCTACTGTAGACGAAACTGTTAATGCTGGCTATGATGGAAAGCAGTCAGAATTCAGTGCATTGCATCTTGATGTGTATGGGGCTGCATAGACACCGACCAGACAGGTGGTGTTAATATTATGGCTGATCAGTGTAAAGTCACATAATGCGACTAATGGTTATTGATAGTGTTCAGCATTAACTGCTCTATTATAAGCAAGTTTTTCCCCCCTCAGGATGTTTTTCTTAGTACAGGAAAATGTGTGGAAATGATTATAGCAATCCCGCATACATTAAAAAATGCAATGGATAGAGGAAAAAAGGATATTAATAATTTACTGTTCATTCAGTTTAAATAGCAACTATGTTTTTTTTATTATTGCTGTATGCAAAGCATTTGTAAACTTCCTCCCACTGTGTAAATTTCTACTTTCATTTGTGTTCAATAAGTAGAGTTGTAATGTTCACTGCACCTACTGGGTTCTAGATATGAGTTATACAGAGATTAGATAAGAGTTAATTCACCTAATGTGTATTTTTCCTGCATGCACAAAACTAATTGATCCAAAACGTTTGTGGCCTAAGTAGCTAATAAAAAAGTAATTAATCCTTCTTCTCATAATGTAAACATAACTATTATTCTCTGAAGTCAAGGTGGATATTGCTGAATATTCCCTGGGATGGAACATTGAGGGAACTATTTAAAAGTTATTTCGCAATCACTGATCATATAAGAAGTCAGAGGTGCTAGCCGACTGGACTATTAGTCATATATGATCAGAGGTTTTATTCTCCACTGGATTGTAGGAAATACAGCAATTTTCATTCAAATTCAAAGAACTTTGGCTTCTTTGACAAAGAGCTTCCACACTTCCAGCTGCGACAGGTGGCACCGAGGACTAGAGGTCTGTTCCTTGCAGAGAAAATAAGTGGGGGAGGTCTCATTCTTGGGGGAAAAACTTTCTTTCCATCGAATACTTTCATTCCTGATATTGTTGCTTTATATGTTACAATTCAACGACATCCAACTCGCATTTGGCGCATCATTGTCCCAAGATAGCAAACCAATCAGATCACACCATTTCCACAATGGACTTAAAGTTACCAGAGCCTTGATGCTATTTTTCTTCTGTCAGCATAGCTAAGAAACATACACTCATATCGAGGCTAGGTGTCTCAAGCTATCTTATAATTCATAAAAATGTTGTCTCTTGCTATTCCCTTACTGGAGATGATATTTTCCTCATCCTTCCACAAATCACCTGAAAATATCTGCCTCAGCAGCCCAGCAAAGCATCTCTATGCATCATGAAATTGTTTATTGCTGTCAGTGCTCAGGTACCCACTAGATGTCCTTGTCCCACAACAAAGCTCACCTGCTGTTTGCTAGCTCTGATTGGATGGAGGAGATCCTGCCTCCAGAAAGCACTGCTAATCCTCTTAGGACCAACAACGCTCGAACTCACCCAATCCTCTTCCTTGCCCTTCACCCCCCCTTCTGTTTTCCACTTCCCCTCCTCCTAGCCTGGGATCTCGCCGTGTGATGAGAGTGTAATCCAAGTGGATTACTTGCAGAGCGGCGGATTGAGTGCTTTAATGCCGTGACTCCCTGCCCAAACGCTTCAATGGCTCTTTCGCAACACTGTATGCATTAATGGTCAAATTCTAACATCTTTTCCATTCACGAGAATCTAGTTATCTGAAAGGCAATCTTATTTCATTTAAAAGAAGACGGATGTCTTCTTCCCTGATATATCAGCATCACTGCTTCTTATGACTCTTTTCTTTCCAAAATGAAGAAGGATTTTATCAAGCAGAAGATTTGGAGCCAACACGCACCT
Organism: Tandanus tandanus; assembly: GCA_039654325.1. Lineage (NCBI taxonomy): Eukaryota > Metazoa > Chordata > Actinopteri > Siluriformes > Plotosidae > Tandanus > Tandanus tandanus. Next base: position 34,099,945 of record JBCNYH010000024.1, read on the forward strand.
GTGCATTATCAGTCGGCATTTATTCTTAAACAAGAAGCATAGTGTGTATGATGTGGTGCTCTGACAGGGACATGAATGAAAATCTTGCTTAAGTCAGCATGAATAAATGTGAACTTTGGGATGAGACACAGACTAAGGTTTTGGGAAAGTTAAAGTAAAGTGAAGCTGTAAGCTCCAGTGGACGGATGCTTCCTGTCAGCAATGCAGTGGGCAAAGACATGCTTGACAGGGATTATGGGACACAGAACACAGCCTTCATGGATCTCAGCATTCCTGCTTTACTCAGGCTACTTTTACCTCCTGACCAATGCACAGATGAAGATTCCACCTGAAACGTAAGATAACTATCATATTAATATGGGGCTACATTTATTTCTTTATCAATATTACATGTGTAATAATATGCAGGTGATAATCAGTGATAGTGACCATTGTAATGGTTATAGAAAATCATTTGATACTTATTTTACATAGATGTAGCAAAATATGAATAAATGTTAGTCAAGTAATTAATAAGAATATCAAAAATATGCAAAGAATTCCTCCTGCAGTTCACTAATCATACCAGAGAAAATAAATGATATGAAAACTACATTAAAGTCTGTGAAAACGCTCTGTTTATGTGTTACACATATAATGATGTCTTCCAAGTGTGGAGGATGAGGTTTCACTTTATCATTGCAAATTGAAAGAAATTCAGTTAGGCAATGCCAGTTAGACATCCAGACAACTAGCATGTCTTTTTTAATCCTACCAAATGACTGTACTAGCAGAGCCAGTGTGCTGCAGAATATTCCTAAAGTCACACATTTAGTATGTCAGCTGATTACCTATAGTTACGAGGTTTAAAAAAGAAAAGTAAAGCGATGTAAGAATTATAGATCCATCCACAAACAAAGTAATAGTCCAGAAATAAGGCACAATCACTGGGAATAACTCACTAAAGGTTTGATGATACACTCTTTCTGCCTCCAGACTTAATTCTATAAATGCAGAATCTAGAAGCTAGAATCAGAATCTAATGAATCTAGAAGCATTAGAATTGATATGCCTGGAAAGAGATTAAAAAAGACATGCTAGTTGTCTGGATGTCTAACTGGCATTGCTTAACTGAATTTCTTTCAATTTGCAATGATAAAGTGAAACCTCATCCTCCACACTTGGAAGACATCATTTAATGACATCTGGGAGCTGTTTAGGAAATATAACAGCCTGGAATTGCTTTTAATGGCAAACTGTATAAGGATTTGTTTCACATACAAATATCATTCTAAATATTTTAATGTGAATATCTTAATATTAATGCTTTTTCACCATTTGTGTTAGTGGTGTTTGTAATTGAGCTTATTTTATATGTTTTATCCTATGTAGATAATCGTTAGAGGCTCTAAACCTTATCAGCCGAAACTCTTCCACCAAAAAAACATCCACGATATCAGTCACTTTAGAACCATCTGAGATTATTTCAGGTTTGCATTTGGTGCGTTAAAACTTAAGTACTCTCTAGCATTAGAGTCTATGTGGCAGAGTTTAGTGATTCAGAGAGTTGTGAGGTTATTTTTAGTAAATACCTAATCGATTAAGGGCTTCTGTATAAAATCCATTTCTCCTGAGACCTTTACATCATGGACGGGGTGTAAAAGATTCACACTAGCAGATAAACGGGAATTTATGCAGAGCAAAGTGCTCCAGTGGGGCAACATCAATAAATCTTGTTTTATATCCGTTCGTACATGAAGACAACTACATCTAGAAGTTTTACACCCTTTAAAAATATGAGCAAAATTGAATATCATGCCAATAGTACAGTGTATATATATATATATATTGCATGATATTCAATTTTGCTCATATTTTTAAAGGGTGTAAAAC
>JBCNYH010000024.1:34124235-34141408 GCA_039654325.1 Tandanus tandanus
GTGGTCGTGTGATGGGGAAGGCAAAAAGTTGATGGGTGGGAATTGGATACGACTAAATTAGGGAGAAAAATGGGGAAAAAAATCCAAAATAAATAAATAAATAAAAAATTTATAATAATATCCGTACAATAATATTCCATCCATGAGGGTTACAGGGGAAGCTGCAGCCAATCCGAGCTGACTTCAAGGCACGAGGTGGGGTACACCATGAACAGGTCGCTAATCTATTGTTGGTCTGCAATAATATTTTGATTACTTATCATAAGCCGTAGAGTTTTCTATTATTATACAACTTGTTTACATTAGTGTACAAGTTCACTTTGATCGAAGTTCACATTATTATTTGCCCCCCCCTTTTCACCCCTAATTTTAGTCGTATCCAATTCCCACTGTCGCGGATGGCTGCGGCATCAACCTGTATACGAATTGGCGATCTCCATTGATTGGTTGATAGTTGCACATCTTGTTGCTGCGCCACTTGGGAGCCAACAGTGAGGACATTTTGTGGAGTTTGCATGTTCTCCCCATGCTTGTGGGTGATCCCTCTGGGTACTCTGGTTTCCTCACTCAATCCAAAAACATGCACATTAATTGGCTGTTTCAAATTGCCCCTAGGTAAATGTGAGTGGTTTTGTGTGTGCTGGCCCTGCGATGGTCTGGTGAGCTGTTCAGGGTATACCCTGCCATTGCACAGTGCTGGCTGACAATGAGTGAGTGAAATGTTGGGTTGTAATTCCACCATTGCAAGTAAACAAGCTTGTAGTTATGCTTCAGAGTTATTATGGAAACTCTGGCCCCACAGGCTCAGTGTGTGGGAATTATGTAGAAATGTGGAAGTGACAGGGGAGATGGCTTTACTGGTGGGTTTCTATTACACAGTCAGATTATCTGAAGCATCATTAAGATTTTCTCTTGATTTAAACCAGGAGAATGATTCATAAGCAGCCTTTTAATTTGCCTGACTTGCTTCTTAATAATTTATGTAAGAAAGCATGGAAGCAGTTTAAATCACAGTTGATTTTTGGTGTTCTTCACTGCCGCAGGTACATTCAGGCTGCTACATCTCCAAAAGACATCATCATTGTGGTGGATATCAGCGGCAGTATGAAGGGTCTGAAGCTCACTATTGCCAAACACACCATAAACACCATCCTGGACACTCTGGGAGAAAACGACTTTGTGAACATTATTGCTGTAGGTTAACTTGATCTATTTCTGAAATCCCAGCAAGGAAGAACTTTCAGAAAACAGCTAGTCATTATTGATCTGTTATGTATCCTGCAGTACACTGATTATGTTCAGTATGTGGAGCCCTGCTTTCAAGGCACGCTTGTGCAGGCGGACCTGGACAACCGGGAGGTATGTAAGAGTTTTATGATTGTGTATGTCAGTGTACCAGGACGGCTGTTTGTAGATAAAGTTTAATGCAGCCTTGCAGGATTGTTATGTACAGTTGGTATTGATATTACCTCATTACATATGCTCAAGTCCTCTCAGGAAATCTCTGTAAGACACAGCACTCTGAAAGATGAAGGATGATAGTCATGTTCTCATAAAACACCACAGAGATGCTTTTCTAATTCATGAAGCTGAAAGTCACATTTTACGGCATTTGGCTGTTGAAAGCTGTTGTTTATGTCATCAGAAAGTGAGAAAATTAAAAAAAAAAAAAGAAGCAAACCAGAATGCTAAATCATCAGTATTTTAAATATTTGTTGCTACTCTGCCTCTGTTTTTAGCATTTCAAGCTGCTTGTGGAAGACCTGCACGTAAAGGGTGAAGGGAAAGTTAAAAAAGCCATGAAGGAGTCTTTCTGGGTGTTGAATCAGGTCAGTATTCCCCATTAACAGCTCCATGTCATTGATTTCATTTCAGGAAGCTCGCGCTGTTTATTTGTGAATGTGCTTGAGCTCATTTCCATGTCAAGATCTGGCTCTGGCTCACACTTTCTCTTTCTCTTGCCCACACAAACACACATACACACTCTCTGTGTGACTGTTCCTCTTGGCCAGGCCACAGCGAATAGGCAGGGCAGCTTGTGCAATCAGGCCATCATGCTCATCACAGATGGAGCCATGGAAGATTTCCAGTCTGTATTCGAGGAGTTCAACTGGCCTGAGAGGAAGGTAATAGACAATCTGTTGTGTCCACAAACGCATCAGAAGGAATAAGTACATGATAAATAAATTATTTCATTTCAGCCATAACAGTGAATTTGAATTCAAATATTTACATTTATGTTCTTGATAACACATTTAGTGTTTTCCTGTAAGAGAAGGTTTGGAGTACAACCAAGTGTTAAGAACCTTCAAAAGTTCAACAGACCCATGAGGAAGACTTTTGTGCTCAGTCAAAAATCTTGAAGGATTGTGGTAGAGGTTTGAAATGCTTGTGTAAAGGGTAAAGCTTCAACAGGGCTACCATTTGTCTCCAACTCTTATTTATTATATTAAGGCTCAGTGGTGGCTCAGGGGTTGTTGATGAGCAGGTCAGGGGTATAAGCCCTAGTATCATTAAGCTGCCATTGTTGGGCTTCTGATCAAAGCCCTTAACTGCTCAGTTATAAAAATGTAAGTCATTCTGGATAAGGGTGCCTTCCGAGTGCTGTGAATGTAAATTCATAAATAGGTATGTAGGGTAAATGAAATTTTAAACACAGATAATATTTGGAATGTTCTACAAGTTGCATGTTCAAAAGGAAGTTCATCTGAATTTCCTGAAAATCACAGAAACAATAAAATCAAGCTCTCTTTTTCTCTCTTAATTATAGATCAAAAATTGGTTATTAATGAAAAACTATAATTTAATGAAGTCAGTAGAATATCTTTAATGTTCTTTTGCCATTAGCATAAATGCTAGTTACATTTTATATGTTTGCCAATTCTGTGCTAAAATCACGATGCTGTGAGTTTCGTAGATTTCTGATAACTATTATTTATTTTATTCTTGTAGACCTGAGCCAAAATATTTAAACCTTAGCTTCCAGGAAATTATTCTCTCTCTATTTGCAGTTTTGCTCTTTCCAGTCAGTGAACTTGCCCTTTAATGGAGTTTTGTTATCATCGTAAAACACAAATCAGCACACACCCAGTAATTCACAGATAAATTTACAAAGAAAGTCCATTTTTATCAAACAATTGAAAATGAAGTGTGGCTTTGTTTCTGGGTGGTTTGCAAAAAATGTATACATCACTTTACTCAAAGATTAATGAATGAATGAGTCTTTCAGCTAAGAACACCAGATGTTCAATTAAGCAAATTGCAGAATAGAGGAAAGACCCTAGGTTTATTATTATTGACATTAATACCATTTTTGTAAAACATAAAAAAAAAAAAAATTCATACTGAAAGAGTGCATTCTGCTGCGTCAAAGCTGAGAATATGACACGGAGAGAATGTAGGCCGTGTGTTGCTAGCTTATAGATAGCAACGCTAATAAATCCATTAAATCTTCATGTAGCATTCTGAAAAATGATTCTGGACATACCCCAAAGGAGTAAGTATGCAAAGTTTGATGAGGATTTGCATAGTCTTTCTTGCCTTGAAATGGTCAGGTGTGGAAGAAAAAAAGGGAAAAATACAGAAACACGTTAGCTATCACCCAGGATTTCAAGCTATTGAAAAGAATGAATGAGAGAGAGAGAGAGAGAGAGAGGTTTAATGCATATTTTCTTAAGTGTGAGTAATTTTACGAGTTTCTGTATGAGGGATAAATAACACCCCAATCATGAAATCTGAATCATTCTTTTTGTCACTTGGATGTCGTACAGGTGAGAGTCTTCACATACCTCATCGGCCGGGATATGACCTTTGCAGAAAATGTGAAATGGATCGCCTGTAACAATAAGGGTGAATTTCACTCAATAACAGTTTATAGAAGTTTAAATGTTACTTTACGAAATCTGCTTTACACTTTACACTTAGCATCTTCTGGATAGTTTTGCGTTGTCTGAGGAGTGTTTCTGATCCTATTTTAGGGTACTATACTCACATTAACACACTGGCCGATGTGCAGGAGAACGTCATGGAATATCTTCATGTTCTGAGTCGCCCCATGGTCATCGATCACGATCACGACATCATCTGGACCGAGGCATACATGGACAGTGTGGTAAGGACAGCTGCTTTTTCTGATGAACCGATAAAGACGCATTTCTTGTGTAAACATTATCTCACAGTAGGAAAAGTTATGAAAGGGCTTCCAGTCAGTCAAGGACTTTCTGCTGATAGATGAACAAACATCATTAAAAATCTCTCTATGTGCACATGGTGGTTCAGTCAGTAACATGTCTGGTCCAGTCATAAGCTTGCATACATACTGTATCTTTCTGGAGGTCCTTTGCATGTTTGCTCTTTCTTCTGGGCTCTCCAGTTTCCTCCCACATCTTAAAGCATTGCTGGTGTATGGATTGGCTATGCTAAATTCCCTCAGGTGTCAAATGGGTGCCATGTGATAGACAGCCATACTATCCAGGATGTACTCTTATACTAAACCCAGTTTTCCAAGAGGGTCCTTGCTGCACCCTGTGGGACAGGGCAGGGCGGGATGTAGGTGAAGCGAGTTGTGACGCACCTACCGTGTAAGGACAGATACAGGATCAACTCAAACTCTAACCATAACCCTTTTATGTCATAGTCCCCTACTGTATATGGTAAGTGCATGACAGCTTGCTTTGCTCACATCCTGCCCCACATCCATGTTAACTTTTTTTTTGCCAGGAAATCTTAACAATGATGCAGTGTAATTTTCAGTGTTCATGCAACAGTTTTATTTAACAGCATTATTTTTAAATGTCATAATTTCATCTTCACTCTGTGTGTACTGGGTTGCCACTGTGTGCTGAACACAGTACTTTCTATAGTCCTCATTTCACCTACTGTTGAAAGCTAATGTGCTTTTCTTTTTTTTTTAACTGCCATCTTCATTCTCACCCAGCTACCTAATACTAAAGAGGTAAAGAGGTAGATTAGTAGATTAGACCAGTAAAGAATTGCAGTCTTTCTTTAATACCCTTATGAGTTTATTTAGTCTGTTTTACAGCGCCATCTGCTGTTAGGTTTCCATAATTGCAAAAACATGTTTTTGTCACAGCACTGGCCCAGTGGAAGCCCATTGTTTTGTTTTGTTTTTTTCCCCTCACATAGCTCTTTAACAGCATGGCTCAGAGTCTGCTCCTGATGACCACCGTGGCGATGCCTGTGTTCAGCAAGAAGAAAGAGACACTGTCGCATGGAATTCTGTTGGGAGTGGTGGGCACAGACATTCCTTTAGTGGAGGTCATGATGCTTGCCCCACGATACAAGGTACAACAGGGAAATACACATTCTATCTGGCAGTATAAACAGCCCAGTGACAACTGTGGTGCTAATGGAAAGAGGCACTGGTGGCACAGGCGTTGCTAGGGGAAATGATGGCTCAGTGGTTAAGGCTCTGCGTTACTGATCAGAAAGTTGGGGGTTCAAACTTCCAGCACCAGCAAGCTACTTTTGTTGGGCCCTTGAACAAGATTCTTAACTCTCTCTGCTCCAGCCTGACCCTGGACTCTGACCCTGACTTCCTAATAAGATGGGATATATAAAGAAAAGGATTTCACTGTGCTATGTGACATTAAATGCTTCTTCTTCTTCCACTTCTTCTTCTAATGGAGTGTGTTTCTCACAGCTGGGCGCTCATGGCTATGCTTTTCTCATTACAAACAACGGCTACATTCTGGCACACCCTAATTTAAGGCCCCTAGTGAGTAGATCTCTGGTTGTACTATTCTTTCACCTGAATACCATTTTTTTTGTCTGAAGTTCAAGTTGGGCTTAGTAAGTGTGTATTATTTGGCTTAAATATATGCTACTCTCTTTGTTACAGTATAAAGATGGAAAAAAACTAAAACCCAAACCAAATTATAACAGTGTGGATCTGACCGAGGCAGAATGGGAAGATTATAATGACACCGTGAGTTGAACACTTCTTAGTACATGGATATGAATGTATATTAATTGATCTGCACAGAAAACAAATAAGCATGATTCATGGTCATAATAAGGTTCTAGTAATGCATAGAAGCAGTGTCAGGTGCTGGAAACATGTCAGTATGATACACAGTCAGCAGCCTGCAAGACATGGATACCAGACATCCCAGCATTCAATTTAATTTGTTTCTCATCCAAACAGTTGAGAACAGCCATGGTGAAAGGTGAGACTGGTACGTTAACATTAGATGTAAGAACCACGGTGGACAGAGGGGTGAGTGTGTATTTATCAGTATAATACTCTTATATGTTTTTTATAAAGTGGATATTTGCAGTTAAATCGCTTGTGTATAGTGAATACAGCCCTACCTAAATATTTATGATCAGAGCCGTTATAAAAAAAAAACTGATTGACTCTCAAGTCACAGTGTTAAAGAATCCTTTAAAAAATGCCATCTCCAAAATCTAATGGAGTCTTCATTGTCCAGAGCTCCACCTCTGATAGAAATCTCTTTCATGAAAATCCACCTATAACTTTTTGTGTAATCCTGCTAACAGACACACACCGGGGGTAAAACATAACTTCCATGGTGGAGGTAATAAATGTAAACAACTTTAATTCCTCTGAGAGGAACATAATTGAAAAATAAAATACATTTGGGTATTTAAAGATAAATACTAATGATAAATATTTTGAATTAATTCATTAATATAAACCTGTGATTTGAATTACAGACAATGGTACTAACGGTACTAACAGAGCTGGTGTTATATTTCAATGCGTTTTGAGAACTCATTCATCAGAGCTGGTGTATAAATGGCTTTAAATAAATAAGAGAGGATATACTTCTGCATAATTTTGTTTGCATTTATTATCCTTTTTTATTAACAGAAAAGACCCTTCTTTCTCAAAAACAATTATTTCTACACAACCATCAATGATACACCATTTAGGTAAGAGATCTCAGACTTGTGTCACTGTCTCCTCAGTTGAATGCAAACACTGTATCCTCACTGACATTCAAAATCACAACTGTTTAATATTTAAAGAAGGAACTCAAAGAAAATGGACATAAATGTCCACATTTCTCATAAAAAAAATCCTCAACAGATGTATTAACATTTTACATTTGTATTACTTTTTTTTACATTTTTGGTAATAATGATAATGAACAAGGGCGGCATGGTGGTGTAGCGGTTAGCATGTCCTCTTCACAGCAAGAAGGTCCTGGGTTTGAGTCCCCGGCTTGGCCATTTCTGTGTGGAGTTTGCATGTTCTCCAAGTGCTTGTGTGGGTTTCCTTCAGGTTACCACGGTTTCCTCCCCTAATCAAAAGAAATGCACATTAAGCTAACTGGCTGTTTCATATTGCCCCTCGGTGGGAGTATGAATGGTTGTGATTGTGTTGCCCTGTGGTGGTCTGAGAGCTGTTCAGGGTGTATCCCACCTTCGCCCAGTGTCAGCGGAGATAGGCACCAGCCACCTGCTACCCTAGTACGATTAAACAGTTCAGCAAATGAGTGAGTGTGTGAGTGAATGATAATGAAGAAACATCTTAGAAAGCAAACTTTGAACTATTTGTAGCACACATTTCAGGATTACGTACATATTTTCTGCATATAATAATATACTTTCTGAATGTAATATGTGTCTTTTGGTTTCAGTTTTGGGATGGTGTTAACACAGGGGCATGGACAGTACATATTCATTGGAAATGTTTCTATTGAAGAGGGTAGGTTTTATTATTAAAAAAAATAATGAATTATTAGTATTATTATTAGTATAATATTCATATATATATATATATATTTGTGTGTATATAATTTATGTACAAAAATTGTACAGTTTTTAAGTAAATTAAATTACATTTTCTCTTTAGGTCTCCATGACCTTCAGCAGCCAGACCTTACCATAGCAAATGAGTGGTGAGGACAGACGGTGAACTTTGTGTAAAATTAAAGAGACATTTGCAAAGCTTGAAAAAGATTTGACACTTGTGGGTGAAATATTTTTTAAATGGCTCTTTTAAAGGTTTGGCAGTAGAAACCAAAATAATGTGACGGTTCTACTGGGTCTATAAAAAATGGTATGATTCCATGAAGTTTGTTGCGTAAAACTACCAGGTGTGTAACACTTTTGTGTGACAAAACAATTTGTTTAATGTTTATACTACTTTATTACTGAATGAGATGCAAGACACACCCTGGAGCCATTTTTAAATTTTCACCCTCATGCGAAATGTGATTAAGCAGTATGTTTGAGTTTACAGTATAATATAGGCTGATTGTCAGTTTCTTTAGTTTTGTTTGATACTTTAATTACTTAATTACATTATTACTTGAGTTGGCAGGTTAGCTTGATAATGAACCACTTTATATACAGAACTAGTTCAGACCTCCTTATTCTAACTGAAATTTAAGGGTCCAAACCTTTGAATGGCACAAAATATTTATCTCTGCAGTTCGTTTTTCCACAGAGGTAGAATTAATGGAGCACTAGTCAAGCTCATTTTTGACTAATGCATATTATTTTCTGTTAGTAAATACACACATATGTTTTGTTGGCTGTAATATAGTTTAGCTTTTAGTGTTTTAGTGTTTTATTGTTTTTGCTTGACATAGAAAACCATATGTTTTAATATTACTAGGACCTACTGTGAGACGGATATCGACCCTCAACATCGTAAACTCACGCAGCTCCAGGCTGTTGTCCGATACCTGACCGGGAAAGAGCCTGAGCTTGAATGTGAGTTATACATATCTCAAATTTATAAAGACATGCAAAACATTTCAAACAGTTCAGATGTTTTTTTTCCCTTCAGGTGATGAGGTTCTTCTGCAACAAACCTTGTTCGACGCAGTGGTTACAGCTCCACTTGAAGCTTACTGGACTGCGCTGATGCTCAGTGATGATGGGTGAGATTTGCTTATCGGCCTTTGTGGGCTATCTGGAGTGTGTTATTAAAATATCATATGCAAGGTATAATTCATCAGTGTTGTAGTCAAGCCACGTGCTCAGCACAAGTCAAATCACAAGTTAGAAAAAGTCAGATCAAACCTGAAGTCAAAGGCTTCTATCATCAAATCTACACTCATGGGAGGGGTTGAGGTTTGAATCTTATTGACATTTAGTACCATAATAATAATAATAATAATAATAATAATAATAATAATAATAATAATAATAATAATGATGATGATGATGATGATAATAGCAATAATAATAATCATAACAATGATGATAATAATAATAATAATGATAATGATAATAATAATAATAATAATAATAATAATAATATCTAAATGAGACTGAGATATTGCAGAGATGTTTTTTTTTTATTAACAATCTTAGGTTCTTTTTTGTTCTCTCTATTCTTTGCTTCTTTCCTACAGTGTGGATGATGGAGTTGAGACAGCCTTCTTGGGGACTCGCTCAGGCCTTATGCGCCTAAATAGATACACTGGCCATGAGAAACGGAAGGGGAAGTGAGTAAACTTTAAAATTTCCAAATCCTACAGCCATCTATGGCTGGGAGCTGAGGATGAAAAATCAGGTGTGCTCTGTAAGCCAAGTGCTCTCTTCCTTGTCAATCACAGCAACACTATCCAATCACAGACATATGTATGTGGAAAAGAAGAGATAAGACTTACTTTTGAGTGTACTATTCTACCGTGGGATGCAGTTTGAAAAGATGAGACTGGCTAGCTTCACATATTATAGAGGAAGCATGTGTTGGTCTTCACTGGTGACTGGGAATTAGCATGTGACCAGACTAGTCGTGCAAACTCTTTTCATTACTGTATGTCTGATCAATCATATATTCATTCTCTTTCCTATGTAAAATCAGGAACTTCCTTACCCATGTGGACAAGAAGAATCTTTTTACCATGGATCATCACCCTATCTGGTACCGCCTGGCAGCTGAGAACAAACCGGGACAGTTTTATTACTACATACCTTTTGATGATGTCAATAAAGGTGATTGAGCATTAAAATGTGATGTTGAATTGTTTTAAGGTCTGAATTAATATAATTAATTAATAATATATTAATAAATAATGAACTATAATGAATTGTGTATCATTCTATCATTAATCTTTCATATCAGTTTTTTTTAACATTTAAGAATGATTTGAGTCTTGCGATCTAAAAGCGGGGCCTGGCGTGCTGTCAAGGGTGTACTCTGCCCTCACCCAGAGTCAGCTGAGATGGCGCCAGCCTCCCCGCAACCCTAATTAGGATTAAGCGGTTCAAAAAATGAATGAATGAATCTAAAAGCGGTGACAGGTGTGTGTTATCTTTTACAGAAAAGAACATATTGGTAGCAGTAACTGCTGCAACTGTGACTGAGAGGAAGAGAACAGCCCTGGCTGGAGGTACAGTACCAGGGACTCTGTGCTTATAACTTCTTTATATAAACTTTTGGACTGAAGATTAAATGTACAGTATTATACTTGGGCAGCATTTCATTATAAAATTAATATAAACACTTTTAAACATGTAATTTAATTAAACACTTTATTGTGTAGAGGAAACATTACATACAATCATGCAAAAAACAAGCAAACAAAGAAGTATCAATATTTTTCCTCAATAGCAGTTTTGGGGATGGGTGCTAATATTTACTTGGCTAAATGTGCATTTAATTGTTTTCATTTAATTCCATTCATTCATTTAATTTTAGAAAGTAAATATAAATGTAAATACGGTATGATATTCTGTTGAATCTACAAATATGAAAACGGAGGTGAGCACGGTGGCATTGTGGTTACCGCTCTCCTCCTGGGTTCGAGTTTCATGGCCTGCAAGAGCCTTTATGTGTTATAGGTCTCCTCCAGATGCTAAATGGGTATTCTGGATTTTCCCCTAGGTGTGACTCTGAGTGTAATTGGTTGTTTGTCCATGTGTTAGCCCTACAGTGGACTGGTGAGCCTGTTCATGGTGTGCCCCACCTTTCGCACAAAGCCAGCTTGGAATGACTCCAGCTTCCCCACAACCCTAAACAGGATATGCGGTACACACACAATGAATGAATGAATGAATGAAAAGGATGAGATATACAGTTTCACCAAAAGCTGGTGATGTACTTTATCCCTTTAAACACTAACCGGATTGTTCATCAGGATATTAAGGAATATAAATGACGTAAGTGATGATCACTCAGTGATTAAAGTTTTGAAGTAGAGAGAGGAAAGTTATGAGTTTAAGTCCCAGGACAGTATATTTACTACAAAGCTCCCATGTTCAAAGGTGGCTGAAGAGTATCTTCTCAAACACACACTTCTGGTGGCAACACCATCCACTCTGTGTGCTCTCTAGCCTTAGCTCCTTTATCAGAATCAGGCACCATGTCGTTCTCATCCTCCACCTTCTCATGCTCAATCTCTGGTTCCTTCACTTCCACCTGTGGCCGCTGGTGGATCAGCAGCCTCCTCTTGATCTGTTCCTGCTTATATTTGGCTGTCAACATGGCATAGACGCAGCCGTATATTACCACCACGATCATCATCAGCCACACCACACCACAGACCAGCCTAGCCAGCACCAAGGTGGTGGGGGCTCGTCGCAGGTTTACAACAATGGTACGCCGCTCAGGACAGGCTGCAGTTGAGTCAGTGGAGATGATTAGACTTTCAGTTGTGCTAATACAGGATGAAGAAGGGGTCTTCATGTCTGAGGTTGGAAGCTGGGAACAGTGTTTGAACATTTCCATGGGGATGATGCAGAGGTCCCGGCCTTGTAGGATTGCAGGAAAAGAGCACACTATGGAGTCCACATGTCCACCTATGGAGAAACAGTGAGGAATAGTACAACACAAAGCCACTGTCTGTTCCTGTAATATATTTGGATTTAAACCCAAACTGGAAGTCAAATCATTTGAGCATGGTCTTTTAGTTTTACGCCCTGACAAATTAATAAATAGTCAGTAAAAAATAATATTTTTATATGCATTCATTCATTCATTCATTTGATGAACTGCTTTATCTTATTAGGGTTGCAGGAAGGCTGGAGATCAGCCTAGGGGCAATTTGGAATGACCAGTTAGCTGATTGGCATGTCTTTGTACTGTTGGAGAACATGCCAGACAACAATGCCCTCGCTGACCCTGGGACTTGATTCCAGGACCGTCTTGCTCTGAGGTCTAGGTGCTAGTCACTATACTACCGTACAGCCCTATATATTAATTGAAATTATTATTGTATTATAATGCATCTCAATGCGATTACATGTCGAATATAGACATAAAAAAGATTGTAGGAATCTAAGCTGAGACTATTTGTGTCAGAATTTCATCTATAAAAGAGAAGAGATTTAAGTGAAACATTGTCAAGTCATATATTTTCTAACATCTAAGTCCTCTCTCACCTCTGTATAACATCCATTCCACCCATCGTCTGAACGGCACTAGACTGCAACTGCAGTTCCACCGATTTCCCTCCAGCGTGAGGTGCTGTAGCACAGCGAGTGGCTCCAGTACTGATCTCGGAATCGTCCTTAGTTTATTACCAGCTAATGAGAGCCACTCCAAGCCCTGTAGTCCATCCAGAAAATTTGGGAACAGAGAGACCAGGCTGTTTAAGGAAAGGTCCAGCTGCTTGAGTTCAGCCAGACCCTGAAACTGTTGGGAATGTACTTCATTTAACCTGTTGTCCCTTAGAATGAGCTCCCTGAGGTTGCAGAGCTCAGAGAAAAGATTGACTGGTAGGTTCTCCAGGAAGTTACTGGAAAGGTCTAGAAACTCCAGGTTGCTCAGTGGGTAAAAGATGGATGGGTGGAGGGTGAGAAGGTGGTTTTTGGAGAGATCCAGTCGCAGAAGGCTGCTGAGGTTGACAAAAGCTCCTGGATCTATTATTGTTATGCCATTGCTGGACAGGTTGAGGGTGGTGACGTTAGAGGGAATCTGGCTGGTAATCAAGTTGAAGGAGAGCAGGTGATCGGGGCTGCTGCAGTCAGCATGGGTGATGTTACAGGTGCAGATTGATGGGCAGCCTACCAGTTCTCTGCTCAGACTCAGAAGGGTAAATAGCATTGCAGGAACTACAAGTAAGAAACCAATAATGGAAAATAAAAACTGTGAATCAAAACCTTGTAAAACCAACCTCTAGGTTCAGATGTAGTGTAACTACTGAATAACTAAAGCTGAGTGAATAATAATACCAGGAGCTCATGCAGTTACCATGGCTAACAGGTGGTCAGAAGTTGGTAAGTAACTTGGCATGACTATTATGAAACCCTTGCGGTTAAGACATAATGTTGTTATTGTCATTGCTATATAAAATCAGGTGTTACAAGCCATTATAATACCATGTCTTTTTTAGATAGCATGTACAGTAAACAAAATCTGTACTTGCACCGAGATGTCATTTGAGACACTTTCAATTGTGTTTATATTAGACATTGCCTGCTTAGTCCTTTCCCTTCTTGTCGAAGATATTTTGAAAAATCAGTCATCAAGAAAAAAAGAATCCAGCTTTTTTATCCTTATCACACCTGCTCTTATTCTTATATACACCTTCTCAGTCACGCACCATGGATCATCTACATCCGCTTAGGTCTTTAAATTAAAGTAAACTGTGGAAGTATTTTATTAAGTGTTATGACCAGTCACAATGGTCAACAGTAGGCAGTAGGAACATATAGTCTGGGACAGAAAAAGTCAGCCCCAGCTTCTGCTTCATAGCATTCAGTATATGTGTCTGTTTGCCTATGGATGGTGCAATTGTTTTTGGTTCCACCAAAGTCCACTACAAGCCTATAAACAAGTAAGATATTATGATCCAAAACTAAGCATTATTTTTCTTATTTTTACCCCCTTTAATGATTGGGGACTTAGTCATGTTAGCCATTTTAATCCATCTGGCCCTCATTCTGACCCTAATACCTGTTTTCATTCATTAAGAGAGTTACTGCATGAATTTCTTTTAGTTCTAAACAGTATGAACTAAAGTGAGCAGTATTTACCCTTGGCATTCATCTTGGTCCTCAGAGTTCACGTGCACATCCTCATACCATGGATGTATCTGTAAAAAAAATTAAAATAAAAAAAATAAAGCAAACGTGATTAATATGAATTTATATATAATATAATATGAATGAGGGGCAGTGATGGCCCAGTGGTAGAGTGCTGGATTACTGATCCCAAGATCAGGGGTTCAAGCCCCACTGTCACCGAGTTGTGACTGCATAACCCCCGAAAGTGCAGCTAACTGGATTATCAGAGGCCAGCCATGTCTATCACTGTCTATGGTTAGAGGCATGTAAAAGAACCATTGCTGACTTTTGTAAAGAGTAGGCTGCCTTGCCGTCAGCTTGTTTCTGCCCTGCGATGGCCTGGCGAGCTGTCCATGGTGTACTCTGCCCTCGCCCAGAGTCGGCTGAGATGGGTGCCAGCCTCCCCGCGACCCTAATTAGGATTAAGCGGTTAAGAAAATGAATGAATGAATGAATAATAAGATCAAACTTAAGTTAACTAATATGTTAATTTCATATGAAATATAATAAATCATATTCAGGTTTTAGTTTTTCAATATTCTAACTAAATAAGTTTAAGGCATTTCACATCTGTGTATTATAAGACAGACAAAAACTATTTGCCCACTTCACTTCGTTATACCTTCCTCATACTCACATATTTATTGTACTTTATTTCATAGGTTTAGGGTACAAAATTTAGCCAAACCACAAGGTAAAATATTACTAATACTACAACATTACCAACGGGCGTTACGGTAGCGTAGTGGTTAGCATGTACGCCTCACAACAAGAAGGTCCTTGGTTCAAGTCCCTCGCTCGGTGAGGGCATTTCTGTGTTGAGTTTGCATGTTCTCCCTGTGCTTGCATGGGTATCCTCTGAGTACTCCGGTTTCCTCCTACAGTCCAAAGATTTGCACAGTAGGCTAATTGGCTGTTCGAAATTGCCCCTAGGTGTGAGTGTGAATGGTTGTGTGTGTGTGTTGGCCCTGCGATGGACTGGCAAGCTGGTTTGGGTGTACCCCACCGTCACCAAGGGATGCCTGACCCTGCCACCTTAGTAGGATGAAGTGCTTCATCAAACGACTGAATGAATGAATACATGAATGAACAATGTTATTTTATATTTCAAGTAACTGACCTCATTTGTCAGTCTGGTTAGCTATGATTTATGTAACATTTTGATGAATTTGACTCTACAGGGGCAGCCTGCAGTATGAATACGAAGTTTTAAAGAAATGAAAGAAGGAAAGAGTGTGTGTGTGAGTGTGTGTGCGTGCGTGTGTGTGTGTGTCTGTGCATGCACAAATCGGGCCTACTTTATTTAAAAGCACCCCAGAGGCATCCAGCGATTCTTTTGTTATGTTCACAAAATGATCACCCCAAATAGGATGCATATGGCTTCAATTATGTCCAAAAACACACAATCCTGTGGTTAAGACTCACTAACTGCTGTTTGTTTAGAATTCTACAAATTGTTTAGGTTCTATATTGGTTAGTGTTCAACACTGAAACTGAAACAATTTTTTAAACCACTTTTTTCAGTATTATCATCCTAGAACTGTAAATTTCAGGAGCTGGTTCAGGGGTAGTGCTGAAATATTCCATAGCAGAATAATCTCCTAATACCTGCAGTCCCGAGGTTAAAGAAAAAAATCCAAACAATAATTAATTTTAATACAACTGTCCCAGAAATATACTTATAGATTAATATAGTTTTAATTTAGTTAATTTACCAAAGCGATTAATTCTCTTAGGCTCACAGGGAAGCTGGAGCCTGTCACAGCTGACTCTGACTGAAGGTGGGGTACACCCTGAACAGCTCACCAATCCATTGCAGGGACAACATACGCACATCTATTTACACTCACACCTAGGGGCGATTTGCAACAGCCATTTAGCTTAATGTGCATGACTTTAGACTGTGGGAGACAACCAGAGTACCATGCAAGCACAGGGAGAACATGCAAAACTCTGCACAGAAACGCCTTCGCCAAGCCAGGAACTCAAACCTAGGACTCTCTTGCTGTGAGGTGGACGTGCTAACCACTACACCACCGTGACACCCTTAGGAATTTAGCATAAGCTGGTACTCATTTTATATTTAGAGGTGTAAAATAAATGAATGAAATAATAAATATCAAAATGAAATTTACCTTTGCTCAGCAGTCCTTATGCACAAATGCAGTTTCAGGGCTGCACAACTCTCAGATTTAGAGGAAAGGAAAATCTCCAGGTCTCAGCATACTTTCTCTAATGGATGTTACTGCCCATCCATACACATCATCCATCCATGTGTATTAGAACAGCATATTCCTGTCTATTTATTAATGCAACCCTGGGACAGAATGATAGAGACAGAAACTGGTGGAGAAAATAAAGGGTGGAGGGATGAGGGTAGGAGGGAGGGATAGAGGTCTACATAAATAGAAAAAAAATGTAAAACATTTTACAGGCTGCTTGCTTCATTTTATAATTTATAATGTATGAATAAAAAATATTTAAGATTAAAGATTTCAAGCATGTAAATCTAATACTGTGTTATACTCAGACTGATAAACAAGCTGCATTCATTTACTCAGTTGAAATTCTGATCCTGCATTTAGCAATTGGAGTCCAAATGTCATTAGATCTACTTGAAAGAAGATTCTGGGCTACGGCTAAACAGGTAAATATTTAACCTGAACCACATCAGATCATGTGATTCTTAGGGTGGAAATGTTTAGTGTTGTGTTTTGGAACATAGTGTGAGGCAGCGTTTTTCAATCCTGGTCCTGGAGTCCCATCACACGGCATTAAGTGTTCTCGTGGGTGAGTTAGATAGAGAAAAACACCAGAACCAGGATCAAGAAACACAGATCAGATTTGCAGTCTACCGCTCTGTTCATGGTTCTGGACTGCTTTGTTTGCCATGGCTTTTATACAGTCGCTCTTTTTACATCAGTAAATCTTACATCTTTTTTCTCATTGCTCTCTTTTTTCCTCTGTGCTCACAGGCAAATTACACAGATGTAAGTATACAAGAAAAAGAAAAAAATGTCCATAATATATTCTTTCACTTGGATATTATTATAGATTTTTTTTTGTTGTAGTGCAGCAATGTGGAAGGTTTGTGTCCTCTCAGCTGTGAAAACATTGTGAGTACATTTCTGTGTCTCCACTCAGCAAGTTAGGTTCGTGTGCGCTGCATTTAGTGCATTTAGTTTTAAATATATATATATCTCGTGTGTGTGTATAT
>JBCNYH010000024.1:34168799-34199142 GCA_039654325.1 Tandanus tandanus
TATATATATTTATATATATACATATATATACACACACACACACACACACACAGTACATACACATATACATATATACATACACAGTCCAAAATATACCTGCAGTAGTTGGTAGGTATGACCACTGCATAACCCACACATGTTCCTCCAAGGCAGTTCCCCAGCTCATAGAAAAGGCCATAAACCAGAGACTCGAGAGGCAGGACCAGTAGAAACACAGCAATGAACAGGCTGTTTGATGGCTGGAATTGGAAAATAGATCTATCCTAAGGTTAAAATTTTCAGCAATATCTTAAAAGACTTTTCCTTTTTCCTGTTTCATACAGATTATTAGTTATTTATCTTATAACAGAAAATCAGTATTAGATTAATTCGGTATTACATAGTAGGGGAATACATCAGTAAAAGATTGGTACAGTGAATATGTCACAATACACTAGGTTTCTTCTTATAACAATTTTCATAACACTATTTGTGATTCTGTCTCCTTTTTATAATTATTTGTTTTATTGTTAAATAAATTTGAGCTTAAAATTAATAAATTGAATCCTTTATTGCAGACAATACTAGACATTCCAGCGTAATTATTTATAAAGTAGATTATGAACAAACCAACCTGCCAGGAAAGGGCCCCAAGTACAGCAGTGGACATGAGGCTGAAAAGCACCAAGCGTTTTGAGACAAGGCAGAAGTGGCGCATGCCCTTGGAGGTCATTACACTGTCCAGTGCACCAGGATTGGCCCTCTGAGCCACACACACTCTTTGGCAGTCGCTCAGTTTGTTGTGGAAACCCCAAAGAGTAACCAAGAACACCACATGGCAAATGATCCAGAAAACACCGGCGGCAGAAAAACCCGGAATCACAACATACCACCGGTCCAGATCCCCCATCTTAAAAGCAGCCAGAACCAGGAATGTGATTTCAACAGCAAGCAGGGGCAGGAGAGTGAGACGCCGCCAAAAACCTCCTCTCCTCAGAATTGGGGACCAGCGCTCGGTCACTGAGAGGCCACTGAAATACATATCCAAGAGGGGCTCACACACAAGGCGGCTGAGGAAGCACACCAGAGCGTAGGGGTTTGCAGAAACTCCAACAGACTTGAAGAAGAAAAGCGATGTGACCACACAGAAGCAGATGAGGTTTGGGAGGGCCAGGAAGGACTTCATGCGCAAGTCCATGAGCAGAACGGCAACAGCCAAAGCCAGAGCTATGAGGCTCATGGAGTCATGGACCACCTGTGTTGTGCTGGCCACAGCAAAGCCTGTAAGCTCCAAAGTCTCAGCGGAGGTCAGAAGTGCTGGCCTTTGTCTGGTGCAGCCACAGATTCTTTCCACCAGAGCCCACAGTGTTCTGATGACCATGCTGGCTATCAGCATGTAATTACTGACTTGGCCCTTTACGTCATCTATGGAAGGGTTGTTGAGAAAACCCAGCAAACCCAGCAGGAAACCCAGCCACACATGGAAGACTCCAAAACTGAGCTTCTCCATACCAAAGTAGTAGTACAGGATGCTGGCAATACCCAAAATAAAAAGGGCCAGGATGAAGATGACCAAGAGGACGGGCTCTGCTGTCCTCTCCCAGCGAGTATACAGACCCAGGCATATGGCCACAAGGAGGTTTAGAGTGGACAAATAGCCCACGTACCGAATGGACGACCACACAGTCTCCCCGGCCCGAAGCTCCTCCAGTCTGCTCATGACCGCATAAAGTGAATGGCTGAAGCAGTAGCGGAGAAGCCTGCACATCGCTGAGGCTCCACGCACTCGCACTTGGGTTCAGCGACACTTCACTAACAGAACACTTTTAATTTCCAGGTCCATCTTCACGTAGTTCTCTAAAACGCTCAGAGGAAGCTGCTCGGTATATTCATAGGCGCTGTACGGAACTAACTAACTAGCTACCTCATGACTTCCAGTTGAGCTAAATGATTAGCTAGATTGTTACAAACCTTTCAAACATTGTTAGATGCTACTTTTGTCAACACAAACCAAAGTGTATGAAAAAAAGCTAATATTTCCAGCTAAAAGTCCCAGTAACCAGGCTAGCCGGTAACTTCCGGTAAAAAGTGAAAGAAACTAGTAACAACAGTAAATATTTGAGAAGAGAATTACCATCAACTACACCTTAGACTGCTTCTGTAAGAATAATGTAATAATAACTACTCTAAGTTACTTTACACAAGCCAGCTAACCACTTTGAAAACTTTGCTCGATATTCGCCATTTTTTTCCGGGTTTGTAAATATCTACGGAAGCCCTATTGGGCCAAAAAAAAAAAAAAGCGTTTGGTTTCTGTGTTTTTCATATTGAATTAAAACTGATTATTTTATTCAGTCGTGAGCAGTCAATGTGTAATATTTTAACATTTTCAATGAAAACCCTCGTTTCCCCATTTTTGTATAAGCAGTAAAATCAGTACACACTTTTTAAAAAGCACTGATCTGAAAAAAAATGTTTAGGTATTTATAACTTATAGTATACTTTAATCATATACTAATTTATGGTATACTCTAATCATTCACTTTAATAGGAAGTCCTGCATCTAATCCTGCAGCAGATGTAAGATGGGTTTTTTGTTGTTTGTTTGTTTGATGCAATAATTTTTTATGCAATAAAAACATATAAAGCATGTTTGTTTAAGAAATGACACACTACTCACTACATCAGTTATATTAAACATATTACTGCAGTAATAAAGCTCTTAAGGATTTTCTTATTTATTAGTGTTTATCGTTCACTGTTGTGAAGCTGCTGGAGCAATTTATAAATTATAAGTATAAAGCAGTATATAGATACATTTTACACAATTGCTAAACAGCCCTAATACAGTATATACACACAGAAACACAATTTGGAAATTTACTGAATTAATAAATACAGACAAACTAAATTAGATTTATTGATTTTTATTAGCATTTTACATGTGTAGGCAACAAACATTTATAAAGGAAAGAGGAAGGTTACCAAAAAAAAAAAAGAGAAAAGAAAAAAAAAAAAAGAAAAAAAACACACCCACCCATAACCCTGAACTCCAACAGTAAAGAGAAACTACTCATGCACATAGGGCCAATGAAGGACATTGTACCACCTCACATAATAATACAAAATGATATTTGTTTTAAAGTGTCCGATATCATAAGGAACCAAGTACATGCTTAACAGAACCTATAATACTATTGCTGATGCAATTAAAGTGACAGTATAAGGTGGTGATGATTATCACCATATCTGCTTAAGAGTCAGTCAGTTCTTTAAAAGGTTCAAAGTTTGGCTTCTGCCGATTTCCAGGATCTGTTCATCTTCATGCAGAAAACCACATTTATTTTTCTTCAATCCAGACTTTGTATTTGTAAAAGGCACCGGTTTTTCTAACTGATTTTGTATTAATAGACAGAACCAGTGTTCCAGTGTGGTCCTTCGGTACTTACAGAAAAAAACCCTCAACAAGAACCAGAGCTTCTCTAGCACCCTCAAAAGTGACTTGTGTTTTCAAAAATGTCAGACTGCAATTGTATTTACAATCACTCAAGCAAAGCTTTAAGACCCACTCGCTTTGGATAGGTTAATAAGAGTTTTTATATTTGTGTACTCTTGTGCACCATTTCAAATACAAAGAAACTGCCAGGACAAGAATGTTTTGTAATAATGATCAAATTCCACATGTTTACTTGTGTATTGTTTAAACTCGTGAAAAATAACACACTCCTATTAAAGGTCTCCAAAGAGAGTGCTCTTAAACAAGTGCAACTGCTGCAGCTAAAGAAACTGCTCATTTCACAGTGAAATACAAAGAGGATGTAAAGCACTTGGTACAAATATACATACAATGTAAGAGAAGCCTCACTGAGGTTAATCGTCGAAAAACACTTTCAAAGGATTAAAATTTATTATTCTTTTAACCTGTTTGTTTTAGTTAGAAATGCTCAGTGGATGTACACTTGCAGTCAGAAGTTTACATACAATCATACACCAGAATGTCTTGACAAAATTAGGATATCTATGATGTACAACAATTATCTTTAAAAGAAAAGAAAAAGAGAATCTGGAAGTTCTCATATATTTTGCATTTTCTGAAATCAACAGGTCAAAAATATAAATACATACACCCTAAATTATTAATTCAGTGTCATTAAAGATTCCAAATGTCTTAACTTGCCAAGGCCTATTAATTACCTGTTAGTGATCATGATTAATGAAAAGGGTTTGATTGGCAGCACTCATTGGATACAATACAATGGAAAGCAACATACAGTACAATGGTAAAGTCAGAGCAGCTCAGTGCAAATCGGAGAAAGAGGATTGTCGGTTTACACAATCAGGAACATCTCTTGGAGCAATTTCTAAACAACTGCAGATTCCAACATCATCAGTTCATTCTACTGAATTTAAGTACAAGCTATTGGGAGGTGTAGGTCCATCTTTTGCATTTTTTATAGTAAAAAAATTTAATGAAATTTTCCTGAAAGCTTTTAAGCACATCTCCATAGTGCACGCTACTTGCATGCAGATTTGGAGAGAAATCCACTTAGCGGTTTTAGTGCAATCACAATAACGATAAAAGGTGCAGACGATGGAGCCAGTGGCATCAGCAGCTTCATTTTTTGGCAGGTGAATCCTTACAGCTCTTCATGATTACATGTAAAAACGAACCTTTTGTTAACTAATTTTTTTTCGAGTAAAGATGAACGTTGTGTAATCATTCTGCCCCAGAAAAAGAAATGTTCAAAAACACAGTTGAAAGCCCAACATTGGCATGACATTCATGCTCATGAGTTTAATGTAAACTTCTGACAGCAACTGTATGTAAGAGCTAAAGATACAAGTCATTTATACAGTCAATAACACCGCAAACAGCTCAAGACATGAAAATCAGCATTTGCCTTAAAAACTGAAAGAATATACTGTTCGATTATTAGTAAAGCTATAGCAAACTTTTTTCTTTTTAACATGTACATTAAGTCAAAGACAGACATCTACTGGTTATATATTTATTCTGTTACCCTACAGAAATATGTTCACAGCTAAAATATGCTCTTTCAACTTGCAAAATGGTTAGTAACAACAACCATACAAACGCCCCATAAAAACCCAAGCCTACCTCTCATCTAGTCTTTCCAGATTGTTCTTATGACTACGACTACTTTGTATAAACCGTACCATGTGAAAAAACTTTTAGAAAAGCACATACAGTCTCAGTTTCACATACATTAGCGCAAAACAGAGTGTTAAACACATAAAAATGCTACAAATATGATGCTTGTGTAAAATTCCACACGGAGCGCTTTTCTACAGGAGCTAACTGATCAAAAAATAAATTCTGAACAATAACTAATTAAATCATTGTTTTTCTCGCCTAAGACAACGTGCAAGTCTACGATACAAAAAGTGAAAAGGTCTTTCTGAAAAGTTCTTGCGCATCATTTGATAAAGAAGCACTGAAAAATGGCACACAAATCCTAACGCTCAGCTGCGTTATGCTCCATAATCAACCCGCTTCAATTGCAAAACTCCAACCAGTGTGGATATGCTAAAGTGTGTAAAACACTGTGTCTTTTACACGTTAAAAAGCTCAACACCACCCAAGTGTAAACGTTCTTTCTTAATTTAAGGTACACTATGTCTCTCTCATGTCACATTAGCACCAGGAACATTAAAGGCTTTACTTATGAACACAAATAAAGAATGCTAGTTTCTCATCTCCATCAAAGCCTGATTGTCATGATGTTACGTAGCAACATGTCCAGCTCTCCATGGTGCATCATTTCACATAAAAAGAAGCGGGAGTAAAAGAGCTGTGAGCTTTCTTATAAAAAGCATTTAGGAAAGCCTGGTGTTAATGTGCCAACCTGGCTGTAATGCAAGAAGCAAAACAGATTGGGCTTCAGCTGTACAGTAGAATGGGATCCTCCAGCTCATGGAATGGCGCAGAGCCACTTTGACTTTCTCCCGAGTCGGAGTCATAGGACGCCTCAGGTAGCTCTGTGAAACTCAGTGCCAGCTGCTCATCCTCAGAGTCAGAGCGCACCGGCTGACACGAGTCCCTGAACGCGTCATCTTCATCAAGCGTGCAGAAATCCAGCGGGATGTACAGCATCTCGGGATAGTTGTGACTCACTAGATCACTGCTGGTAGTGACAGAGTCTTTGCGAAAGGCGAGCATGTGCATGTGGGAGAATTTGACGTATTTGTAGCGCTTAAAACCTAAGGACTCGATGGCCACGCGCCAGCTGCGCATCATGAGTGCGTGCCGACCCTGATGAGAAGAGTCAGGGGTGATGATTAGGAGAAGACCGTGCAAAGTGAGGAGCTCATGGGCTTTCTTGCAGCAGAGCCAGCGCTGGTACGGTGAGGGGAAGTAAGAAAGCAATAAGGAGAACACCACCACGTGAAAGAGCTCTCCAGGCAGTGTCTCGATAGGGTCACGCAGCTGGCGTAAGAATGCATTAAGTGCATCGCTCGCTAGCTGCAAGGGCTGCTGGAGCTGCAGGTTCAGGAAGTCACACTTGTACACACTCTGGAGTCACAAAGAAAGGAGAAACACAATGTGCAATAGAGTTATATAGAAATCATCTTAGAGAAAAGGGAAACAGCACTATTCTCAGATTTAGATTAGATGTAAAAATACTGCGCATGCGCATCATACCTCAACTGCAGGCACTATGTCAATTCCTACTGTCAGGAACTCGTCAAACTTCAAGAATGGATTAAAACAACTACCCACGTCAAGTAGACGGAGCCTTTCATTTCGGAAGCTTATGCTAATAAAAATAAATCAATAAAAAGGAAAGAAAGAAAAAGGAAAACTTGTGATTATTCCAACCTTTTTTCCCCCAACAGTGCTGCAATAGAGCAGATGTTAACACTGGAAAAAAAACAAACCTGTGCAACATGCTGAAAATTAACAAATTATCAAAAACATTCTGCCTTCCTTCTCAAGAGCCTGCATGCTTACTGGTGTGGTAACATCAACCAACTAACCAATCACTTGGCAAGTGATAAAGTATATAAAAATATGAATAAAAGATAATGAGCCAGCTGTTCCAAATTACTATGCAAAATTGGAGGCAGCACTTTGTCTTGCTTTTCTCCGCAGTTGCTGACTTTAACTCAGTGGTGAAGGGGCAACACAGGATACTGTCATTATACCAAAATTTACACCCCTCACTGCCATCGGTGTACACATTTTTAGGTCTGCGTCCACACAGGAAGTGGTGAGCGACAAAAGAATTGCTTTGCTGCTTAACTACACGCAAATTGACTCATGAGGCAAGCAAACTGCTTCATCGCTAAAGTGCTGTCTGCTCTTAGTGCCTAGGTAACCCTCTCATGTTTTTCTGTTAGAAATCTTTCGAGTGCAATTGTGAGCCACATCGAGCTTGTTCACTACAGCAGACAGTAGTATAGTTTATATTATAGTTATCTGATTTTATTTTAGCACAAATCACAACAAATAGCTTATTTTAACATAATTATTATCACGCGACAAGTATAGAACAGAGGCTCTTGTGCAGGAACTGGGAAGAGTTAAATGTATATAAATATACTCATGGGAAATGCCAACTGTTTCAGAAATGTGAACCCAAGAATCGGGTTTTTGGTTACTATCCTTGAAAGAATTTCTGCGTGCAGTCGTAAAGCACAGGATATTTAGACAAAGCAGTAATGAGCGATTCTTCCATGTCGATGTACACAGAATTATTAAACTCCTGCCCGCTGTTTCCCTAGGGGAAAGGTTTTGGGGGACTTTGTGTTTGGTTGCATCTGTCAATCAACAATATCTTTAAGCTCTAATTGGTTGCCGCTTGAATAACGTTGCGTGCAATTTTGCTGCTTTTCACTGACTTTACATAGCCATCATCGCTTCCTGTGTGGACGCCCCAAAAACCTTAATATGCCAACACAGATAACATGTAAGACAAGTACAGGAATTAGTACCACATTTTAGCAGAAAGTTACCTTAAAATATTTGTGTGTAAAAAACTCCATACATATATAATACAAGCTAGGCCTTTCCTATTTTATTCCTTGTTTGGTGGATTTCTATTATGTAAACCCAAGACAGGAAGGAAAAAAAAAACTTTTTAAGAAGAGGCATTTTATTTTTTTCTTTAATAACACAACAGAAAAAGAATACAAAAAAGGGTAAAATGACTATTTTATTTTGACCTTTCTTGTATTTTTAAAGAAGCCTGAACTAGTGCTTTGATTTAAACCTTTAATAATTTTAATACAGTAGTCTGTCCTGAGCTGATGGCGTACATGTCGTACTTTTCATACGATGTATATTCTGTTGAAACTCCTTTGAACAGACCAGTGACACATACTGTCACAACGTTTTCCATAACATTCAAAAGGAGGTCGCCCTAAAAATACTTTTATGCACCTCTCCTTTCACCTCGCCTCTGAGGGTGGGATTAAAAGTGACTGGACCCCCAAGCCAGTGCTGCCGTCAGCTCAGGATGGAGAATTTCTGCAAATCTGAAGGCTCTACTTTCAAAAATGTAAACAAAAACCCTGTATTGACCAGTTCTGTCACACATGTCGATAGTACCACTTCCGATAGTCTTGCACGCCAGATGTTTGTACGCACACACATTGTGTAGATCGCTGGATTCGAAACAGCCACTGGGTGTCCGAGGCGACACTTCCGACAGGCAGATGTACCTGATGTAATTACAATAGCTGCAGTGAGAGGGCGACGAAAGGATCAACAGGGAAAAAAAAAGGCTCCGGTTGAAAAATTCTTTGTACACTCAGAAAGGTAAAAAAAGAAAAAAGAAGAAGAAAAGTAAGTTTGAAAAAAAGAATTTTTTTTTTTTTTTTTTTTTTTTTTTTTTTTTTAAGAAATCACAAATATTACCATCGGCAGATCTGCAAAACAAGGAATAAAAAACGAATAGCCCTACCAAAAAATAAAAATGTTTACAGAATATTTACATCTCATTTTCATTCTAGAAAACATGTTCCAATAGATAATGTTACTTCCTGCAAAAAGATATGCGGCCATTTTTTTGGTTTTAGACTAAAAAAAATTTTTATATACAGGGATGGAATTTAGCAAAACTAAGCTACTGGCTAACAGGATTACAGAAATTATGAAACTACTAGTCCTCCTTCATATTTACTGGTCAGGAACACTTCTTTGCCTATCGGATTTTTCAGGATGACTTGCTAGCTAATTTCAGTCGCCTTACAGATTTTTGACTCGCCAGGGGCCAGCGGACTAGTGTTCATTTCCACCCCTGCATGTGCTTTGCAAATTTTACCCAAATCATTCAAATCTCCATGAGGTTAACTCCTCTTTCTGTCAGAAAGCAGATACCTCCATCAAAATGAGCAAGGTTTCCTATGCCATGTTAGAATGTTTTTTACACCTTTTACACTCACGTAATTCAAGCTTAAACATTTTCAAACATTTTACACATGAAATACATTTTAACATCATTATTATAAACTCTTCAAATCCATATACGATTAAGCATTAGATCACTTTTTATCAGTCAAGAACTGTACCATTCGCTGCTTACAATACAACACTAATAGTTTATCAGATCCAACTCCTTTACAGAAATCAGGTTACAGAGGCGTGTAACAGACCTGGGCTGAGATGAGGCTGGATTTAAAGGTGTCGCACTTGAAGCTGCAGCGTGTTTCATAGCCTTTGCATCTTTTTCCAACATTTTCTTCATTCCACCATCCATAAAGTATTCCTGACAAACACTAAGAGCAGACAAACCACATCAGCCACAGTATGATGGGAACATTGAAGTCATGGTGTTTCATCTCTACAGCATTTACTTTCACATTTCAGTGCATCAAACTCATTGTGGATTAAATAAATGCATGAATTAAATAAGTCTTAGAAGAGAGAATAAGATCATTTAAGCTTGTTTAAGATTAAAAAAAAAAACAAAATCTGAGCACATCACACCTGCGGCACCACTCGATCCGTCCCTCTCCGTCACATTTTTTGGCCCAGTGGTTGTCGGCAAGACTCTTCATGGCAAATGCATATTCGTTCAGTGTTTGCTCGTCCTCGCAGTGCTCTCGCCAGATCTTATCAAAGTCACCCACTGCAGCCAAGGAGACGGGTGTTTGAAGTCACTCAATAACAACAATTCAAAGTCAAGATCAGCAGATAATGTGCTTACAAGTCATTGGTTGGGTTGTTATATGACATGACGCTGTGGGATCGGATGACTACCTCACTGCTGACTAAATGATACATTTCTGTTCAGCCTTTAAAAAGAAAACCATTTGTGCACTCCAACTTTCTTCCTCCAGTGGTTCTAATCATTCCTTGTGTGTCCACTTGAGTTCACAAAAATTTCCCAACCTGTTCCCTCTGTACTGCCTCTAAACCAGTTTCTCCACACAGAGGCCATGTCTATACTGAAAACCCTTTGGCTGTGCTTCCACTACGACAGTAAACATTCAGTCACACATTGAGCAAGATTTCATTATCGATTTTCATAATAAAACTTTCACCACCAGCCAGTGTTTAAATGGCCAATTAATACCATGATATCTTGAAACTGTGATATTTATAAACTAGTTAGTCAAACTATAGATAAACATTTTTGCCTGAAATTTTATGCAAAGTAAAAAATCACATCACAGCTCACATTTGTCACTCTTATTGCTAAACCCTTGCCCTTTATACAACAGTAATCCAACATCCGTGAAATCACTGCATAGATAATGTGCAAGTCTCATGTTAACTCACCGGTTACATATTAATTATACTCTTTACACTATGTTAAAGGGAATACTAAGTTATCATAATATTAGAACATTAGTAACTAGATAAAACAAGCCGCAACAAAGCAAAGTTTTACCTACTCTTGCAGCAGGATCGTTGTTAAACTTGAGCACAGCCAGTACTGCAGGCTCTACGATCATATCCTCAAAGTCTGCATGATCATTAATACGACTTCCTACTGGTTGTAAATTAAAGATTATCCCATGCATGAAATTAATCAAATTCAAGCAGGGTTTGTGAGTGCCAACAACAACAACAACAACAACCAAAAAAGGGCTCTCATGACCGAGTGGAAAACACACTCCTGATCTGATCCGGAGAAAATTCGATTAATAAAAAAAACAACAACATCAACAAGAGTACAGGGACAAACTGCACTTCCCACTTCAGAACACTCAACAGACTACATCATGCTTTCCTGATTACCCATCGTGGGTCTGAATGGACTACTGTGTGCACAGTTAAAGCTCTTAGGCAATGAACAAGAAGATTTGGAAAAGTTCCATTAAGCTATGAGCTGCGGAAATACAGGGCAGAAAACCAAAATAAGTCAGGCAGTGAGAATTAATTTTTAGCAGCGTATGCAGTTTTTTTTTTTTTTTTTATAAACACAAGCACTTCCAAGCAACTGGTCAAGTCTGCCTTTATAACAGCTTTAGTAAGTAATATTTAGCTCTAATTTCTCGGTTTAAAACATCAGTCTGACAGCAGGATAGAGCCTGCAAATTAAACTATCGGCTAAAAGGTAAAATCCTGGATCAGGAATGAAACAGAATTGATCTATTTTCCCCATTCGCTACCAACCAGCTGTACAGTATGAGGCCCTTGCAATAATTTATTATTACATGTTGTACCTTCATAATCATTGTCTAGTGTGCACAATTCTGCCCCCCCGGCAAAATGTCTAACAGCATGCTGCTGTTGTACACCAATTTAATAATCTAACCTATTCAGTGCTATTTATTCCAAATAAATGGACATGACGTGTCCATAGGATAAAAACTGTGTTACTGCCTGCTGTTGTTACATTTGTGATGTATCCTAACAAGGCTGGTTACTGTGCGAGGGTCAGTACCAGGTCTTGGCTGACACGCAGAGACAATTGCATACAAAACTGAAAATGCAAACATAGAAATGAACATTAATTTTCATTCATCTTTACTAACTGTTTTTTTCCAGTTCAGGGAGGCAGTTAAGCAAGAGTCTAACCTGGAATTACTGACATTGATCCCCGACCACAGCCTGGATGAGATGCCAGTCCATCACATGGCACCATGTGTCCATGCATTCCCACCTTTGAATATTCATTGTAAACAAGTCAAATTAGACCATTCAAGTCACCTATTTATTTTCTTGGCAGGAGGAACAAGCACAGAATCTTCACACAGAGTCCTGTAGCTCTGAGGCAACAATACTACCCGGTGGGATCACAGTATCCCAATTATAAGTATCACCTGGACCATGCAGCTCTAAACTGGAACTAACTGGAAAGAGCAGCAAACACATTCAGACAAAACTGATGCTGGCTGCTGCTGTCAGAAAAATCCAAACCAGTCTCATGGTACAAAATGAATGCCACCAGGCCAGTTCACTAAAATCCAGAGCGTTTGGCCCAGCACTGACTCAGTGTGTAAGGTCTCTACACCAAAAATTACATATTATCATGGGAGTAACTGAGGGGTGGCCACCTCAGTAAGACATTGTTATCATCATCTAAAGTATCGTTTCAAATGTCATCCATCCTTTATCTATACAACTTGTTTGTCAGGGTTGTGGGGAAGTCTCTGGTCATTTTGAGTGAGAGATGGAGTACACCCTAAAGAGATCGCCTACCTCCTATTGCGGAGGTTAACAGAGATAAATCACCATTAACACTCACATTTACACCTGTGGAAAATTTAGAGTAACCAGATGACCTAATCTGCATGTCTTTAGACTGCGAGAGGAACCAGAAGAACCCAGAGGAAAACCATGCAAGCACAAAAAGAACAGCAAACTCCATAAAGAAAGCCCTTGATGGCCACAAAATACAAACCCCAAACCTTCTCACTGTGAAATTACAGTACTAACCACAGCACCATTTCTCATTTAATCCTCTTTTCCCTGGTGATGATGCCAACATTGATATCTTCATGCTCTAAGGATCCTGAGAGCTATATCAGCTGGCTCTTTGATCCCTGGTAGGCTCAAACGTTTTGGCCAAACCTCAAGTAAAGGGCCAGACAAACTACAGCACCTGGCCCTCAAAGTTGGGGTTGGGCATGGGATCACCACCCCCACACTGTGTGTTAAAAAACAAACAAACAAAAAAAACCCCCAAACCTTGTTATGGACATTTTACTACAAACTCAGACATCTACAGCACCACCATGGCACCCTTCCAACATCATGTGATGCAAAAATTACAGTAAGCCTCACTATGATGGTCTAATGTGACTCACTACAATCACTATAAGAAATCTAAAAGTTCACTTCAGCATTATCCAACGTTAAGGCCTGTCCATGGCCCATTCCACTTGAAATTATTTTTTTTCACTGTTCATTATTGATTGTTGTACTTTACACAATATATCCAATTCAAATCACCGACAGGTAGGTGGAATAGACAGGTGTACCGACATTCAAGGGGCTGTGGTTTAATAGTTTGCTACCTTCCACCCCAATAAATCAAATGGCCCAACCTGGCCACCCCAGTGTATGCGGTCTGACCACGCCCCTACATGATACCATACTGTATAATTTAAAGAATATCACCCGAAAACCCACTTAATCAAAGACAACAGCCTGGGACTGTAACTTATTGAACTATATAATGTTTAAAAACGACCCTGACTTGTTCCTACACAGTACAGAGGAGTGAATGTGTCCGAGTGGAGCTGAATGTGCAGGTTTGAAACTCTTCAGTATCTTCATATCCCGTTCAATTCTACTTCAGTCATATTAAAGACAACTCACACCAGTTATTTTATACATCCAATCACTTTAAATGTCAAGAAAACAGAGATGTGTACAAGGTAAAAACAGATAAAAAATAAAAACGGGAACCAGCTCTGCAGAGTCTAACCGAGGAAATGAAGGTAACGTTAACGTCAGAGCTAGCGTGCTAGCTAACACATTATTTACATCTTATAATTTACTGGCAACATAAACCCCAAAGACTATATGGTCTGAATAACATTACCTTATCGAATTTTTGACCCACATTTCTATTGTTCTATCGTCATAAAGCGAAGCACAGGCTGGCTAACTCGGCTAGCGTACCCGAACATGCTAACGGCTTTACCTTCCATGTATTTCCTCCGCAGTTTTCGGTGAACGCTTTTTACTACACCGGACAACTTCTCTTGCTCGTCTCGCTCACACGGCCCGGTGGTGTGGAACATGTCGGGTTTGGCCTCTGTATGGACACTCGACTGAAGCTCCATGGCATCGACGCTGTGGTGTCCGTGCTACTGCTACTTCTGCCCGCGCGCCACAGTGCCACCTTCACGCGCGTGCATGTCTGGGCGTGGGCGCGCTTTGCTTTCTCCCATGTAGACATGTCTCGTCATGCTTTGGTGTCTTGTGTGAAACGAGTTTTCGCAAAAGCCCAAAATCCATTGTAAATCTCTACAGCAGACCTCGAGTCAAGACAACTAGGATAGTTCTAGATCAGTGAGCTCTGTTATTATGTTTGACATTCTGACAGTAATAATCTGAGCCTCTCTGATGCACCTTAAGGGTCACAAATACACTGTACACTAAACCCTGGGGAAAAAACTATGATTCTATGAGAATGTTGATCAGGATTTTTTTTTTATTCATAACAAATAAACAAATCACAGACACCACACAAAATACTCATTTGCCAAACCGCTTAGCCTAATCCTTTTGGAGTCGCGGGGAGGCTGGAGCCTAACTAAGCCGACACTGGGCGAAGGTGGGATACTACCTAAAAAACATCACAAGGCAACACACACTCACCCCTAACGGTCACCTGAAACAGCCAATTGTGTATTTCTTTGGACTGTGGGAGGAAACCGGAGAACCCAGAGGAAGCAACCCGCACAAGGAGCACATGCAAACTCCACACAGAAATGCCCAAGCCCGGGAATCGAACCCAGGCCTTCCTGCTGTTAGGCAGACATGCTAACCACTACACCACTGTGCCACCCTGACTGATTTATTTATACCTCAAATAAATGACATTAGATTATTTTATTTAATAGTATATGTATCTACAGATCATTAAGAGACAGAAATATGGAATCACTTTGGGATTTGCATGTCTAAAACAAAAGAAAAATGTCTACAATAAAGTCTAAAAATGCTAATTAGTCTGCAAACGATTATCAAAACCTGTTGGACTTGGCTGATTGAATGGAAACATGGCCCCTACAAAATTATACAATGGATTATAAATCTTTTTCAAGAAGGAAATCCAACTCAAAGCGTACCTAAAATGTTGCTTGTACCATTCATTCATTTTCTCATTCATTCATCCATTCATTTTCTGAACCACTTAATCCTAATTAGGGTTGCGGGGAGGCTGGCGCCCATCTCAGCCGACTCTGGGCGAGGACAGAGTATACCCTGGACAGCTCGCCAGGCCATCGCGTCGCCAGGCCATCGCCTGTTCCCAGGTCTAAAATTTGGTGTAAGTACAAACAAAATGGGAAAGCATACATTCATTCATTCGCTGAACCGTTTAATACTCCTAGGGTCACAGGGATGCTGACGCCTATCTAAACACCCTGGAGCAGTTTGGAACAGCCAATTAGCCTAATGTGCATGTCTTTGGACTGTGGAAGGAAACTGGAGTACCTGGAGGAAACCCACACAAGCACGGGGAGAACATGCAGACTCCACAAAAAAAAATGCCTTTTCTGAGCCAGGACTCAAACCCAGGACCTTCATGCTGTGAAGCAGACGTGCTAACCACGATGCCACCCGGGGAAAGGTACAGGTAGCTAATAATAATGTAATATAATTTGTTTGTATGTTTCACAGAACAAGAATGCTTAATTATTAAGCAACAATTGTGTCATATCTGTGATTTCTTTATTTGCTACGAAGGAGAAAAGCTGTTTGGACATCCTCTTTGTGGTGATTCTATCAGTTTATTTATATTTTTGCCAGGGGCTGCATTAACTGATATCATGTAAAGTTTGGCTTTATATCTTGCATTCGTTCTACTATTAAAAAGGGGCAGTGGTGGCCTGGTGGTAGGGTGCTGGTTTACTGATATCAAGCCCTGCTATCACCAAGTTGTCACTGCTGCCCCAGTCCCAAACACCCCCCCCCTCCACCAAAATATTATATACAGGAAAATTTCTTTAATGACATGTACTCTAGCCTCATTTCTGACTTCAGGGGTTTAAATAAACCTTTAAACTAGATGTCTTTGATATTTGCATTTATTAATCAATTATACACATACTCATATTAAAGAGAATGTTTGTGGTGATCTACATTCATCTGAAACTGCTATATATGTTTATTAAACCGCTCTAATAACTGCTCTTAGAATCAAATAACACAAATGTTAGCCCAGATAGCACACACATACTGTACATCTAGCTAACATGCACAAACTACATTTCAACAACCAAGCATGCCTTGCAGCTCATTTGCTAGCTGGAAGACATGAGTATAGAATCGATTTGGTTCATTGATAATGGAGGTGACATTCTGGTTATTTTCATTATATCACAGCTTTGCTGAATTCTTAAATACAATTTGTGAGAATATGTTGATTAATTGTTTATACTGAGTCCAATAATGTTGAGTATGTTGTAATTTATCTATGGAAGGAGTCTCCAATGTCACTGTTTTATAAAGTGAGTTTTTCCACTATAGAAGAGTCTTCAGGACAGATAAGTTTGAGATTTTGAAAGGTGTGTGAAGGGAATTTGACCTGAATTCCATTGCAAACGTGTAAAGATTTAAGAAGCCATCACTAATAGCTGGTGCTTTTTTACAACACAAACAAGTTCAAATTATACATTATACTCCAGAACGAGCGTAACGCTATCAAAAAACATAATTCCCATTTAGCAAACAAGCTCTGTATACAAATGGGTTTGAGTTTCCGCATGAGTTTTGAGTCAATGTATTAGAGATGAAGCACAGATAATGGCCCACATTTGGAAAAATATAATTAGGAAATAATAGCAATAGTTATTAATTTTTTTTTTTTGTCTTGAAGGATCAAGCGCCTTTTAAAGGTACTCCCTGTATTTGAAAGTAGAGCCAATACACAGCAAGCAGGTAGAGACCAAAACATGCAATAAAGTCACAAACATATGTGGTTATTAAAAAAACAACAAACAAAAGGATGTACACGATCATTTTTGGTATGTTGTCCGAAGAAAAGAACTCTCTCCACCATAACAAATTGTGTTCAACGATTTCCTCCTCTGTGTCCAATAGAGGTAAAGTGGCTTGCTCAAGTTCTATCATTTGCTCATCTGTCAGATCGTCGAGCAAAGCATTCGGCTGGTCCTCATCCACATACTCTGAAATTGAAGGCATGGGAGATTTTACTGTCCATGTTCTGCCTATGGAGTGCCTCTTTCCCATAGTTATGGCATCTTTAAGTCCTGGCTGCTGTGTGCTCTTTAGTCTGAGGAGATACAGCTCTATTTCATCATCTGTTAGAGAATCAGTGGAGGTGCTGTCATCCATGTTCTCACTCCTCTCCTGATTCTCCAACAATGTGTCAACCTCATCTTCTGCCATGTGCTTTTTGTCTATTTGGTGGCACACATCTTCCTCTTGGTCAAGGAATTCGGAACTGTTGTCTACTTCTTCAATGTTTTCCCCGGATACTACAACATTGTTTATTGTCAGAGCTTGCTGTGATGAATCAGTTCCACAGAAAACTTCTTCTCCTCCAAAAATAGCATGACTTTCACTTTCTGGTTCCTCAGACATTTGTTCCAAACTTATGTATTGCTGTTCCTGTCCCACATGTAGGTGAACCTCTTTTATAAGAGACTCCATATTAGGGATTCTTTGTAGTGTAGCCGCAGACATGGCTCCATTGACCATCTCCTGCTCATTAATCTCTACTTCGAGATCTTTTTCATCCCCCGATTCCACTCGAGTTCTTCCTGGCTGTGCATCTTTTTTCTTGTCATCCTTCTTTAACTCTTCCTCATCCTCTGTGTAGTATGACCCATCTTTGCATTTGTCGTTACCTACTTCTCCTTTTTCATTACGTTGTTGTTCTGCATTTTCTACTTGATCCTTTTGTTTGTCTTCTTCTTCTTGCTCTTCTAATTGCTTTTCTACTTCCCTTATTTCTGTTACTTTCTCTGACTGACTTTCTGTCATATCTGTTAACTCTTGTGGTTCAGTTTTACCAGGATTCTTAAGATGGATGTTTTCTTTAACTTCTACTTCTAATTGTGAAGTATCTTCAGGATTGTCAGGACTGCTACTAATATTCAACACTGGCATATCTTTAACCAAAAAATCAACAAAATCAGTAGTCTCATCAGAATAATGGACATTTTTATTGACTTGGCTGACATCCATAATGTTTTGTGCGAGCCTTTCGACACCTTGCTCTTGAGGGCTCATGTGGATTATTTCTTTCTGAATGGTTTCAATGTCATTTCCATTATTTCCATCATGTGAATTTGATTTTGCCTCAGATTCATCTTGATTATCACCACTATGACATGTGATGGTTGCTTTCTGGATCATTTTTGCCTCATTTGTAGTCTGGAGTCTTTGAGGATCTGTATCTCCAGTCACCTCTACGCTTTGAGCAAAGGAAATGGCAGCTGGAATTTGGGGTTGGATGGTCGCTTGTGTCAAATCCTGAAAAGGAGAGGAAGCTTGACTTTGGTTAATTTTAGGTGTGACATGTGATGAAATGTCAGAATGGAACAAAGTAGATTCAGGCACGAGAGTGTAGCTTTCCTCCAGGCAGTTGACGTGAGTAGTCAACGTCTGGGCTTCCTTGTCGTGCACTTTATTGATCTCATCACTAATTTGCATCTGAAAAGCTGTTTGGGTGACTGATCTGTCCTCAGATTGTGGATTTTCAGAAACTATAGATGGTGGGAGCTTGGTAGTTCTTGTGTCTTCTTCAGAGTTTGTACATATCAGCTCTGGCTGTGAGGTATCTAGTAAACATTCACTATCAGGAGACTTGTTATCTTGTGAATATTCAGTATCGTCTGAACCCTTGTTTTGCAAAATAATAATTTGTTTTCTTTTTTCTGTCTGAACAATTGTGAATTCTTTCCAGGAAATGGAT
This sequence comes from Tandanus tandanus, assembly GCA_039654325.1. Lineage (NCBI taxonomy): Eukaryota > Metazoa > Chordata > Actinopteri > Siluriformes > Plotosidae > Tandanus > Tandanus tandanus. The sequence goes on from JBCNYH010000024.1 coordinate 34,187,813, forward strand.
GACGGGCTGTTTGATGACCATTGTTTCTCTGTAGGTTTAACCATGTGTGTTGTTTTTGATTCTGAAATATTAGCATCCAACATATTGTCTGTGATATCTGGTAAAGTAGTGTCCTGACAAGCAATCTCGGCAACGAGTTTTGTGTTCACATTAGAAACAGAGAAAACATTTTCATCCGCACTCCTTGTGTTATGTAAACATCCTGGAAAGGTTTCTTTGCAGGCCCCATGATGATCATCATCCTTCACATGTTTTGCTGATATTTCTGGATTTGACCTTGTCTCTACACTTGTGTACATGACTACTCTCAGACTCCCGTCATCCAGTTTCCCAACTGAACTGTCAGCTTTGGATATGCTGTTCTTAATCCCTCTTCTGTTATTTTCCATTCTTTCAAAAACTTGATGGTAAAGAGGAGCCACTATAGTCTCAAATGTGTAGTTATAACCAAACGACTGAGAGGCTTGGCTATTCTCTAAGTGTGTGTTGTCCTCATGTTGTGTTTTGTCTACACTGCTGTACATTTCTGCAGTGCTCCCCAGCCTTTCCTTAGCACATTTTTCAAAGCAGTCCCATGCCCTTTCAACAGATTTACCAATAGATTTGTCTGAAGTTTGGCACTTTGGTGAAACAGTCTGGTTGGTAACTGTCTGTTTATCTTGGCTGCTCTCCAACAACTGGGAATCTACCAAAGGCTGTTGCCCAGTCTGGGAATTGGAAGTAATTAGTTCAGGGTGTTTTACTAGAATACTGTCCTTCTCCTGTGTTTGTGTAGCTGGAACCTGGTTTCTATCAGCATCCATGGAATCTGCAACGGACTTCTCTCCTTTGTTTTCTCCAGGCTCAAGCAACAAATATGTGTCATTTGTTTGTAGTGTTGAAAGGTTTAAAGGTGCCTCATCTATTGCTGGCACTCCATCTGTGCCTTTTTCAGACTGCGGGAAGTCATTTTCATCTCTCTGTGCAAAGTACTGCTGTAGTTTCGCCATCCGTGCAGCTTTTCTTCTCCTTCTACTACTGTAGTTTCTGCTAATTTCTTCCTGCTAATATAGGAAGGATATTAGTTATTAAACGTGTTTCAGCAGCATGCATGATTTTTTTTAAATATTTAGTCAGTTTGTGATTCTTCATCTATATCTGTAGAGTCATTCCAGAGCAGGGGTCATCAATTGGCAAACTAGATGCAATTTCAGAAAAATACACTGAATTGAATATACACTGTAAAGACAATTGTGCACTCTCTTATTTTGTTGGACCGCCTTTAGCCTTGATTACAGCACCTTAGCACCATAGCATTGCTGCTTCAGTTGGTCAGGTCGAATCTCAGCAACATTATGAGTCAATAATATAGTCAACTAATGACCTGTAAACACCGAAAGACCAGAGTATCCCATCAATGGACTTTTTCTTCCTTGATGACATGGATGTAAAATTTTGGCTTAAATAATGAGAGTGGTTTAGGGAGCATGAGGAATCATTTTTATACAAGAACTGGTACCACAGAATCCTGAGCGTAACCCCACTGTGCGGGAGAAGACTTTATAGAGTGGTTAAATTTTCTTATGTGTTTTTAAAACTGTAATTTTCGTGCTGTAATCAAGGCTTAAGGCTGTTCGACAAATAGTGCGTAACTTTTTTTTTTTGCCAGACAGTGTTTATAAATACTGTAGCATAAGAAATAAAATTTCTTTTTAAAAATCAACTATACCATATAATTTAGAGACTCTAGATTTATTGCGTCCAGCTTCTCTAGCAGATAATGTGTTATGGCTTATCTATATCATTACATGTATTTTGATAAATTATTCAGCTGAGGGAACTCAGTGTACAAGACTACAAGAGACATTAGGTAATCAAGTCAATAAATGTATCGTTTTATTTACCCTCTGTGCTCTGATTAGCAAAGCGATGAACTAACTTGTTTAAAAAGCTGAACGCACCAAGAAGTGTGTGTTTATTTCCCGTGCATCACATTTAAACAGACGTTGCCATGAGACGTCTACAGTGTTAATTTGACCTGTTGCACTATTGTGAAACAAAACACTTGGAGGTAAAAAACTTAAAAGGTGTCTATTGCAACCATTCAGTCATGTTAGTTTCTTATCCAGGCTTTTATAAGCAAGGAATTTAATATATAATAACTTTTACCCCTTTAACCTGAATCCCTCTGTACTAGAGTTTAAACAGATGTCTTCAAAGTCCAGTAAGGACAGTAATGTGTCTTTAGCTGGTTCTGTGGTTCTCATGTGTCTTGTTAGGCCCATGGTAAAGTTAAAGCTTACAAAGGCATAACCTCAGCAGTCACATGATATCCTCTCAGAAAAAGGTCAGCCCATGTGACAGTATGTTAACGCTCCTGTTTCTCATGGGCTCGGACTTGCAAAAAGACGATACATTTACAGTGTATTTTGGTTGTTTAATGGACACCGATTTTAATTAAAAGAGTGTTCAGTGATTGTTGCTTTTTGAAGATTATGAAAAGACATAAGAAGTGCTCATGTATCAAATGTTTTAACAGACATGAATCACAAGGGCATTCTGAGGCATTAGTATATACACAGGTAAATACTGTATATAAATTTACCTTCACTTCCATGTGCTCGTCCTGTATCTTTTCTTCTTTTGCGCCCCCAGGTTGGGTAACAGTAGCTATTCCACAATTGAGGATTATTTCTAATAAGAGATATTACATCATCATGTATCTACATGAAACAGCATGAATGTTCAGCGGCCATCTGAAGAAAACTATTACCTGGAAATTCCTCTGCGTTTGAGGTAGTGTTTGTCATCGAGGAATGGCTGGGGGCAAAAAAGTAAGTGTAGAAATAAACAAACAATATATAATTCATATAAATTATTTTGCATAGAGTTGTGCATATTATTTTTCAACATAATATTCAATAACACATTTTTATATTAAGAAATTAACCAAATAATCTTTATTCAATTCCATGTCTAGATTAAACCCTATATCTGTATTACATTGGGCGGCATGGTGGCATAGTGGTTAGCCCATGTACATTACAGCAAGAAGGTCCTGGGTTTGAGTCCCGGGCTCTGTGTTTAGTGTTTCCTGCAGATGTTCCGTTTTCCTCCCACATTCCAAAAACATGCATAATCGACTGATTGGCTGTTCCAGATTGCATGTGTGAGTGTGAATGGTTGTGTGTGTGTTGGCCCTGAAATGGTCTGGTGCGCTGTTCATGGCATATCCTGCCTTCTCCCATTGTTGGCGGAGATGGGTGCCAGCCTCCCCATGACCCTAGTAGCATTAAGCGGTTTGGAAGATGAGTGATGAGAGTGATTAGTGTAACACAACCACATAAACTGTAGGTAAAGTCAGTGCTTCATTTTTGTTTATTTTGACATTAATTGTTTACTTGTGTAACCAGACTTACTGAGCTACTCACCTGCTTGGTTTCAGACAGCTTTTTGGTTTAAGTCTCTCATTTTCATCATTATCTTTTGACTTTTCATGACAAAACAAAACATAATTTTGTCCACTGTTGTTATCCCAGAAAGTTCCCAAAGGTGTTTCATATCGAATGCAAAAGTCCACTCTGGCTCCTTGCTCCCCAAAAGGTGGCACTAGTGTTAACTTGAAAGAAAAACAATCCATAACATTGTTGCTTGACTCAGGCACATATTCTGCCAACAGGTCGAAATGGCTACTCCAAAAGTCCAGAGAGGTTCGTATGTAGACCAGCTTATCGAAACACATGTTCAGAACACGAACAGTCCCTTTTAGTGTGGTTGTTTCAGGGAGACGCTCCAGATTCTCTAGATGCACCTTCTGCTCTTGGACCCTATAGTGCAGCTCCTCCAGTGTCAGTGGAAGAATAAAGAGGAGTTTCACAAAGTATTCATTTGCACCCTTAAAATCAACCTCCAGCGGGTCAGCAGGATCACACATGGACCTGGTATCAAACTGCTTTACTGAGACCAAGCTCAGGCCAAAAGCGTCAGCAAAGGACACTCTCCGGGAGCCAGAAGGTGGAGGCTGGGAGTCATCATCGGAGCAGGACAGGGAGCTTCTGCGCCTTGGAATCGGTGATGATTTGGGTTTGATGCCCCCAATACCCAGGAGTTCATCGTCGCTGTCCCAGGGGCAAGGCTCTGGCAGGCCCAGCAAATTGGGGCTGCCTGTGCTGAGCCCCTGCAGCTCTCCCACCACCGACTCCATCAGACTGTGTGGACTGTCTGTGGCAGCAGTATTAGAGCTTTCTTACCGACTGGCCAATGGCTAATAAGCAACATGCTGGGACTGAACAGATGGAATCAAGTTACTTTTGACATTGCAGCAAAAAGCCAACACTATAAATAGAGCTCAGAAAAGGACTTCAGCTATGCAGCTAAGCCTCAGGGGGAATGTTGTAAATACAACGTCCCAAAAATATTGTTGACAGAAACATCGTTGCTGAAATTCACTTGAAAGGTTTCATTTCCAACTAGAAGTAACTTGTTGCTTTTTAATTTGCTTCATACAGAGTAAACTGATGTTCTTTTAGTTAGTGTATTTGTCAGTTTTTACAGTAAAAATATCCAAAATATTTACTCAAATAAAATTGGCTTTACTTGTCTAAATATTCTGATAAAAGTTGCAGTTTGAAATTCATTTCTTAAGGTAGAAAAGTAGAAATGTATAGGTAGAGAACTTTCATGGGAAACGCTGTGTCAATCAGGGGTGGAAAAAATTATGAGAAATCATATTTATAGTGTATAAAGTGACTTACTTAACTGAAATTATCCAACCAAAAATATACTCCCGTGAAAGTCAAGAATTTGTTACTGAAATAAATAAAAAAATAAAGTCATATTGAAATTAAATTATGAGTTAATCACACATAGAGTATGGTCAGAAAACCTTTTACAGAACTCATATGTTAAGAGTCACTGATAAGTATAAAACATAACATTTTACATTTTTCTGCAGTTTTCATAGCATGTTTCAGTCTCCACTTTCTCGAACTTCTCCTTTTGTCGGTGCGCTGACAGGAATTGGCGCAAAGTATCCAGAATGCACCAAATGGGGCTCAGGTGGAGCAGAGTAATTACACTAGCAAATTGTGTGTTGTGTGGGTCTGCATAAGAAGATTTTTCGTGCCACTTGCATATAGCTTGTTAAGGAAAAAAATCAAAATGACTTATGTTTTGAACAAATGTAGACTAATTCACAACTTGATATATTCATGTCAAAAGACAAACTTTGTTTTTTATTGTTATTATCACAGGCTTAATTATGTTACAATTACATATCCTTAGATGTACCTTTTTCAGTGTAGGTAAAGTGACTAAAGCTATAAAATACACCCTCGATAAGCAGTCTTTTACATGTACATTTAACATGTATTAAACTCTGAAACTCTGTCTAAAGAACAGCAGCCATGCAGTTCCAAAAATATTTAGAAAATATAACTATTTCAAACAGAACTAAACCAATCTCAGAATCACAATCACAGCATCTAACATGGGGTCATGTTCTGTGTCGTTTTTACCTTGTCTTGGGCATTTTGCAAAGTTCTGAGCATGGTTTAAAAAAAGTAAAAATTTTGATGCGGCGCCAATTTCCGGGTGTGGCCGCTGATGACAAACTGGGAATTTTTTTAATCCAGCCTAATGAAATGGGTGATGATTTAAAGTCTTGTTTAGGGATCCTTTTGTAAATAAGTCTGGTTTTATTGGGCTAATTCAAGAAGTATCATATAATGTATATATTTAATATCAAATAATTCCCCATACACTTTGTGTGTTGTCTCTGGTTGTATAGTAGTATAATGGTGGAGCTGTTACAGTTGTGGTCAGGACTGAACTGAGATGAATCTCATTTTATGTCTGCCGAGTTACACAGGCATTTCATCACCTTCTGAGCGTGTACAAAAATATTCAATCTCAAGGCCCTGTTCACTGGCCATTTATAGAAACACTGAGGCTGTCCAGTTCGAGCACGTTATGTACTGAGCATGAACTACAATAAAACCAACTCAAATAATGTGTAAGTTGGGACATACAGGGGGGGAAAAAAAACATGCAAAAAAAATAAAAAATTACATTACAGTAGCCTGACTAGATACTTCCAATTGTAACCGAGTAAGATTCACTCATTGTCAGTACCTTTCCAGCTGCATTACAAAGGATAATTCATTACTATTCTTTACTAGTTTAAGTAACATACATACATACATATATACATACATACATACATCATACATACATACACACATACATACATCATACATACATACATACATACATACACACATACATACACACATACATACATACATACATACATACATACACACATACACACATACATACACACATACATACATACATACATACATACATCATACATACATAAACTGTTGAAATCTAGAGCAGCCGTACATGCTGCTCATTTGCTTATACTTTTGATCACTAGTGAAGCCAAGTATGCTAGAAATTCCCCACTTTTCAACACTTGAATTGAAAGTTTTTAAAACTTCCACACACCATCATATTGATATGGTACAATGAACACACTAACATGACACATCAGATTAAACTTTCAAGGCAAATAAGAAGACAGTTCTTTGAGAGTCGTTTGTGTTCAATCCTAATAAACAGCATCCTAGGGAAGCTGAAAAGGAAAAACAGGTGACCAATGACAAAATGTCAGGAGTATTAACAACATTACAAAGGGCTAGAAACACCAGGCAATGATGGTGGAGTATTTAAAAAACAAAAAAAGCAAAAACAGCAGTATGGAATATGGAGAGCCACAGAGGTCAAAATCTGACACAAATGATTTTCTATAAATGATTTAATCAAATCAGCCCTTTCATGAGTATGACTTTTTATTTTGTGTAATATATTTTTACACAGATTTAGGGCTGGTTGCCTCCAGAGTTTGGAATGTTTAGTGAGGTGTAAAAAATTTTAATGTTAAAAAAACACTTATCATCAGAATATAATGAAACTCAGTCAGTTTTCCGAGCAAATGTTAATAAATGTTCACCTACCATAAATCAATGTCCATACATGGTAAATCCATATTCATAGTAGTTTAGTCCAGTGAACTCCATGACTATGGCAGTGGCCTTTTACTGGGAGCTGTGTACAAGTGCGGTACTATTATGAAGTGTTGAACAGATCCAAAGCACTGGATATAAGCAATGGCATTCAGGGCTCTAGTGCAGTGCAAGAGCTGTCGGTGGACATTGAGTACCAAGCTGACTGACCAAGCTTGGGAAGATCACCATCTTTAACCAGCCCAGTGTCTGTATCACTAGAATTACTACTATCAAGCTTGCTAGCAATATCTAGGTACTTGGCCAAGATATCATTCAAATTCAGCTCTTCTCAGTCTCTAAAGTTTCATTTTGAACAGGAACAGTATATTATCTTCATACCGATTTCAAATAACAAATGAATGCATGCAAAGTTGAAGCTACAACTTCTGTGCACAGGCAAAAGTTTAACGTGATCATCTTGGACATGTTCACCCAAGCGTGTCCCAGAATGTCACGTGAGCTAGAACAAAAGTGTGAGTAACATCATCAGGCTGGCTCAGTGCAGGTTCTAATCCCTCTCTATATTAGTCCCAGGTGCTGGGCATTTTGCAAACCTGTGTACACGAATGTGAAGCAAACCTGTGATCTTGAGCCCTGTCTTCCAAACAAGCCCAGAATTAGTTTTGGGTGCAGACTAAAACATTTAAGCCAAGTGTTAGAAGGAAAAACACGTCAACACTACCAAATGAAAACAGTTTTAATGCAGTAGATTGGAAACAGTTTTAATGCAGAAGATGACATTCCCTGTATTCTAACACATTTTAGTAAGTTGCTTGTGTATATGTATATTGTTTGTGTATGTATGCGTGCAGTGGGGAGTAGACTGTAACAATGAAATTGTGGTATGGAGTTCCCATGATCTGGGCATTCTCTCAGCAATCACATGGAATGGATTTGATAATGAAAAGGGCATTCAGTGAATAGACTGATTCATGATATCACATGGGGAGAGAAGAGTTCAAATTAATAATTTAAAAGTGAGGGGGACTTGTCATACAACGTCCATGGTGAACCGTCATTTCTCGAAGTTGATGGGTTGGAAGCAGGAAAAATGAGCAAGCATAAAAATCTGAGCTCCAGTTTACTAACAGAATCACTTATACTCCGAGGCTTGTCTCCATGTCTCTAAAGATTAATACCTGCAAAAATATTTTGCATCAGATAATTATAACAGATATGATGGAGATCATGTTCTTGCTGTAGATATGGTATATGATCTAACACCATGGTGTAAATAATATTAAGGATCTGGAGTCAGATCCAAATGGATCGCAGATAATATTAGGCAGATCTAAAATATAAAAGTGGATAATAATCAACAAAATATTATTATTGTTATTGTTTTTTAAGGTATTCTAACCTGTAATAGCTGGGTTTAAAGGGGCCATTCTTGTTTACTCCTAGGTATTTGGACTGTTCATCTGATAGTTTGGTTAGGTGCATATCAAAGTTCTGAAGGTGCAGAAGTGCTGCATACTCATCTGAAAGTACAGAGTGCATCAGTGAGATGTTTTGCATGGTTAAACTTAAAGAAGGATATGACTATTAATTGCATGTCTTACCCATTATCTTAGGGAATGAGTAAATATCTTGTTTGTAATGTCCCTCAGGTGCATTAAACAACTCAATCAATGCCAAAACCTAAACAGCAAAGATGAAAAGATTAGAGGATTTTTACTCATTTCCTCTCAATTTAAAAAAAAAAAAAAAAACCTCAATATAAGGAAAACAACATTTAGGAAACAATATTTCCAACCATGCACACACCTGAGTCGTTTCTGTAATGGACATCCCAAAAACTGGCACAGCTGAGCAGCTCAGGTTAACCACCCGCCCCTGGAATGAACATTTTCAATCAGCTGTTAAACATAGAATGTCTTGTTCATTTATTAAAAAAACTAACAAAACAAACCAACCAAACAAACAAACAAACAAAAAATGGTTGAATTTGAGTATTTGTTCTGTTATTTTCACTCACTTCTGCCAGTAGCACTATGGTTTTGCCATCTGGCCAGACAATGTGATCCACGTGTACTTTTACATGCTGCCAAGTCAGATCTGGTGTCATCAAACTGGCCTGAGAACAGGACTCATATTCAGGCATAATATATATATATATATATATATATTTTTTTTTTTTTTTTAATTATTTTTTTTTTTTTTTAAACAAAAATCTGTATGAGTCTTTTGTGATGTCATTATAAATAAATATTAACGTATCTTTTTCTACCTCAATGTGACAAAGTAAACAACAAAGTTAAAGTGAAAAAAGGAGGAGAACAGCACAGTGGCCTCACAGCAAGAAGGTTCTGGGTTTGAGTCCTGGACTCGGTGAGGGCGTTTCTGTCTATATTTGCATGTTCTCCCCGTGCTTGTGTGGGTTCCCATGGGTACTCCAGTTTCCTCCCACAGTCCAGAGACATGCACATCAGACTAATTGGCTGTTCGAAATTGCCAGTGGATGTGAATGGTTTGTTTGTTTATTGTTATGTAAAAAAAGAAAAGAAAAAAAAGTAATATCCTATAGTAAAGTCCTATTATATGTGAGATAAAAACTATGTATAGAATATAAATTATAAACATAAAATAATCAAAATATACGTAATATGCCTATATATAATATAATTTATGTAATATACCTATATACTCAATGAATTATTTATAATATAAAGCTAAGAACAACACTGATGAAAGTTCACTAAGTTCCTGCTGGAATAAGACTTAGTACACATTGATTTCCACATAGAGATTTTATCCTGATCAAAAGTTTCTGTAAGAGCCTTTTTATAATGTTTTTTATAAACTAAGGCTGACTTGAAAACATTAACACAAGCCAGTGTTCTTGAAGATAAAGGAGGCGAGTTCCATAATTTGACTGTGATTAATAAACTATGTTAAAAGAATGAAGAACAACACTTTAAAGGTTGAAAATCTAAAGAACAACAATGTTGTGCTGACTGACCAATTACTTTAGCTTAAATTATTCTATTAATTCTGAAATATTAATATGTAAATTAATTCATTCATTCATTCATTTTCTGAACCGCTTAATCCTAATTAGGGTCACGGGGAGGCTGGTGCCCATCTACATTAATGCTTGCCGTTGGACTCGTCATTGGTTGTATGTGTGTCTTGGATCTGCAGTGAACTCCAGGACTGGAATGGACTTAAATCTGAGCACTGTCTCATGCGTCACTATAGAGGGGTGTGTACACTTGTGCAACCAGAGTAATGTTTTCCTCCCAAAATGTATGTTTGTTTTGTCACCTTGATTTTGTTGGATACTTTATCACATTAAAGGTGGAAAAAGATCTGATATTTTTTTTATCTTGGATAAATTCTTTCCACCACAAAACCCGAACATTTTAACACGGGTGTGTAAACTTTTAAACCTCACTGTAGGATATTTTTAACCTTTCCCAGGCATCTGTCTGCGAAGATCAATCTGCGTGAGGACCCCCTTTAACAATTACAGCATTAAATTGAGTCAGTGTTCATAAAAATGCCTAAAACCTTCCATACAGTGTATGTGTCAGTTCCACACTCAGTGTCAGTGTGTTAATATGACCATGTGACCATCATACATATATTAAGATAAGAAAAGGTCAATACCGAGGCTGTACTAGGACATGGCAGAGTTCGACATGACAACAATCTCTCACTGAGCTCACACAAAATGTCAAACACACAAGTACATTCCAGAGTGTGCAAACTCCACCTCTGGTCTTACCACGTCAATCTCTGTATTGGAGTGGCCCATGTTGCACACAATACAGCCATTCTTCATCTGATCCATGTGTTCTCGTCTAACAACATTTTGATTTCCTGAAAACACCATCAATTACAATACAGCTGCTCCTCAGTCAAAATACTGTATACTAATAAATGAAACACTGGATATTAAACATTAAAAATGCAGTTTACAAAATGTTTGAAATGACAGAAAATCACCGGTGCAGGTGATAACTATGTCCACCCCTCTGATCACTTCGTTCAGTCTGACCAGTTGAAAACCATCCATGCTAAGTAAGAAAATCAGAGGAATATATATCTTATATATATTATATATCTTATATAAGTTGCTGTATTTATAAGTATCAAGTTGCTGTGTATTACCAGGCCTGTAGTGCACAAATAGGGTCAATCTCTGTCACATATACAACTGCTTTCATCCCTTTCAGAGCAGCACAACAGCCTTTTCCCACCTACACACACACACACACACACACACACACACACACACACACACACACACACACACACACACACACACACACA
>JBCNYH010000024.1:34201594-34216871 GCA_039654325.1 Tandanus tandanus
TCGCCCAGAGTCGGCTGAGATGGGCGCCAGCCTCCCCGCGACCCTAATTAGGATTAAGCGGTTCAGAAAATTAATGACTTTGAGAAATATAATAATAATAATAATAATAATAATAATAATAATGTATTTAAACTGTGATATTATATTGGAAGTGATTCATATAGGAAAGAAGAGAAATCAGCCAATTAGCAGCATGTTTTACTAATATATATGCATACTAATCCTAGTATAATGGTACTCTTCTATTCAGGAGCAGTTCATGCCTATATCATGGCCTGGGCAAACACTCTGATTGGCAGGGTGACATGATATTACTGATGTGATGATAGGAATAGACCAAACGCATAAATATATCATCACAATATGCCGCCCTGTGTAACTACACACCTCAGCCATATTTAAATCCACTCCTGCTACTTTTAATCTTCCCAATACTATTATTCTCCTGAGTCAGGTTGTTTATGTAAGTGATAATGTACAGTGAGCCAGTCATTATCTCATAATAAACCCTGACTGGGATCAGGTTCTACATTAAACAAAAGGAATGCTTTTCAAGAAAATGTACAGTACATACATTATCCTACTTATGGCACAGACACCTACATTATATGGATTTAAAAATTTATTTATTTCTGCTGCTAATGACATACGTACTTCATGGCAACAGTGTGTCATACCTAATAACAGTCATTTATAAATAAATAACAGACTGCTGAATCAAGTATTCATCTGGGGAATTATTCAGAATAATATTTTTTTTAAAAAGAAATAAATCTTTACCATGTTTGGCTCCCAGCCTTCCACATTAACACAACTGTCTATACACCAGAAGTAATCCTCCTCTGACTCCCTTTTCCACGCAAACACTGGGATACCTGTCAATCACACACACACACACACACACACACACACACACACACACACACACACACCTCTTTTTCAACAAGAGCAACAACATGTTATGCATATTCTATATTAATCATATAGTTATATGATTTTTTTTAATTATAAAGTCAGGTCTGCATACAATGCAAGTGCCACTGGTACACCGGAAAGTAAGTCAATTACAGTATTTGTGCACTGAAAGTATACAGTGTAAACACCCTACACACTGTATTCCTCTTGCGTATGGCTAAGTTTTCAGTTACAGACCAGCAGAGTCAGAAATAGTGTCTACTATTTCACCACAAAGCTCCTGTTTCCTTTGTCTAAATTAGGGATGTAACCAGGGTCATTGCATAACTGCAAAACATTTGGACTTACTAACTCAATTCATAATAATATACTGATCTGTAAATTTGCATCAAATGTCTATTACTGTAATAAACGACACACCAATTCACTGACTCCTGTTTAGTTTAATTCACTGCTCAATAGTATAATCAGTGTTCTGAAAGCCTTTTCATGAACTTGTTGATTTACAATGCAAGATAATAATAAATATAATATTTGCACACTGTGGTTGGGTCTTGAACCTGGCCATTATTTTGGATGGTATGCTTATACATTTCCCAAATGTCTCTTTTCATGCGCTAACATTCATTTAGGACAAATCATCATGCTGGCATGTACTGAGGTGCCAAGAAAGTCCTATGTGGCCTGGCTAAGTTTGTTGAAAATTGCCAAAGCTACTGATGCCAAAACCCCAAGGACAAACTTGATGCAAGAACCTCAAAGACCACAAATAACCAAGACGGATCTGTAAAGGGAGTGCATTCAGTCCAATGTTCCAGAATGGATAGGATGATTAATTTGGGAACATTTTAGATATTAAGAAATTTATTAATATTATCTGCTTCTATAGCGACATACCTGTATTTAGTATATACTACACCGTAATAGTGTGATATGATTGGATAATTAACACTTTTTCTGCAACTGCGATTTGGGTATAAGCTCATAGCTTGGGAGGCTTTAGCCTGTTTATCGCTTTAGACTACTTAGCGATATTCACTTTGCCTTCGGCGAATAACTGCAATGTATTCTGTCTTTATCAGCCTATCACTGTTCAAAATCAACATTTACTGACAACTAACCTTTAAACATTCAACAACTAACCTTTTTCACTCACTATGAAACATGCAGTGTATACAGTACTTCCTGAGTCCTTTTAATCAGTTAGATGTTTTGAAAGTTACCGCACAGAGTACCTTCATTATCATACTGTGTGTTTTGTATGGTCAACTATCCAAAAGTATCCATAAAATAATTTTAAATTAAATGTTCATTTGGTATTATTTTATTTTTGAGGGTTTTTAAGGTATTTTATATGTAAGGGTGTTTGTTAGAGAAAAAAGTCATATATCAGTGTGAGGAAACCCCAGAGTTGCAATGACAACCATTTTATCAATTATAATATAATATGTTTATTATATTATAATTAACAATCCATCCATTATCTATCTGTCTCCTTCTTCCCGTTTCTGTATATATGTATATTAATATGTGGAGTATATCCAGCTATGGACGGAATTAAAAGACCACTTTTAATGGAGATCCTCATAAAAAAATCCTTAGCTGTGTACTCTCCAATTATTATAATTAAGGTGGTTATACAAATTGCATATACATTCATGTTACTGTCTTGCATTAGCAAAATAAAACTTATCTTTCTGAAACCATCTAATTAGAAATACTTTACAATGTACAGAAATACTATCTCTGTTGCATTAGAAATCTAGTATAAATAATGGATATTTCCTTCCTTACCAGCCTCTGCCAGAGCTGCAGCTACTTTATTCTGGATAGAGTAGATATTACACGAAGTCCATCGACATTCAGCACCCAGCGCAGACAACGTCTCTATCAGGACCTGGGGAAGGACTACATATTACCACGAAGAATATTTCCATTGGAAAAAACTACAACATATCCAATTCATGAGTCTGAAATTGCTTCCTAGTTCCTAGCTGATATATTATCCATTTCCATTTACAAGTTCATGGTTTCATACTGTCTCTAGTGCACAGTGCTGGGAGTTGATTATGTATCAGTAATTTAATTCATGTTTCACAAACACAAAATCAATCAACATTTTTGTCCTCTCATTCTGAGAAGTGAATCAGTGGTTATAATCCACGACTTTATCATTTTGGGATAAGTATGTGAATAAACACTCACTGCCATGTGTACTGTGATATGGACACAGCCCACTATTTTAGCCCCATTTAGTGGCTTTGTTCCCTGGATTGCCTCTCTGAGCATCATCAGCGCTGGTATGTCTACCAAAGTAAAGCATATAAATCGGCATGAATTATCAGCATATCCAGATAGACACACCATAGACATACACTCTAAAAACACCTGGGCTAAAAAGAACCCAATCTGGGATCAGAATGGTAACCAAGCAGATTAGCTTAGCATGCTTTTTTAACCCACTTTAAGAGTTTGCGTAAGGACCTTGATCCAGGATGCCGTTAATAAACTTGTGAGAACGAATTAGCCCATCGCTCAACAGTAAACATTTAAACTGTTATATTTATGTCTATCTGATGTGTGAAGAGCAAAAACATTTTTAGGTAGTACTATTTTTCTATACAAATATCACCTGGTGTAAAGTCAATTACTAAAATATAAGAATACCCTACATAGATTATCTATCTCATAATTAGCAATTATACATGAAGGCAAGGTAAAGGTCGCTGATAAGTCCCCAAGAAAAAAAACCAACAACCAGCTTTTATGGTTCATTTTTTGTGCTTCGAGCACACACGCAAACAGGTGCAGAAGTTATACACATATAATATATGCTGTTACACAGGTTTGTGTAACAGCATATATTTAACACTCTCTAAGAGTTTACTATTTATTTCATGGAAACAGAAACACAAACCAGAATGAGATTTTTATAGTTTATTTTTACATATTGTAACCATGATAGAGGCAGGTAAAGGGAGCTCTGTGTTTCGAGCCGAGCTAAACAATGTATAGCTAACAGTGTGGGTTTAGTACATACTTTAGTACATACTCAGAGTTTAGTACATTCCACACAGAATTGTAAGTGAACTGTGCTCCATAAAAGAGTTTTATTATATACTACATGAAAACACAACATTATAAAACTAAAATGAGATATTTGGGTTTTTTTAAGAGTGATAATGATAATGCTGCTGTTTCAAGTGACCCATCAAACTGTGAGTGTCCTTCATTTTGATTCAAGTATTATCCACTCTGAAAAATGTTTATTTTTTCACCCTAAGATAGCAGACCAATCAGATCACACTGTTCCAATGTATTATGCATTAATCTACAATTATGTAAGATATTTTTTGCAAGAACGATAGATACCAAAAAAAAAAGGTTACTGCCCATAGAATGTATGAGTAATACACAAATGCAAACAAAATATATTTTAAAAAGTTGATTTCTCTTCTGTAAAAAAAAAAAAATCCAGAAATTAAACCATGAAGCAGCTCAAGATGTCAAATTCACTCATTTTGCCGAACGGTTCAATCCTACTAGGGTCGCGGGTAGGCCTATCTCAGGCTGACTCTGGGCCAAGGCGATGTACGCCCTGAACAGCTTGCCAGCCCATTGTAGTGCCAACAAACATATAACCATTCGCACTCACATCTTGGGGCAATTAGGAACAGCCGATTAGACTAATGTGTATGCCTTTGGACACCGGCGTGCCCAGAGGAAACCCACGCAAACACAGGGAGAACATTGAAACTCTACACAGAACCGCCCTTGCCAAGCCTGGAACTTGAACCCGTGACCTTCTTGTTGCTAACCACTATGCCACCATGCTGCCCACATGTACACCAATGTATTTACAGTGTACACCAAATGAGAAATTCAATATATATATATATATAATGAATGTGTAAAAATGTTATAGGTTTTTGTAGATTACCACAGTACCTTGCTCTGCTATTTCTATTTCTTTGCGACCAAACGAAGCCTGACTGATGTCTTTAACACAGAAGTCCTTACTTCCTTTAGAGTTCCTCTGCTCTTTGTATCGAGGAGAGGTTTCCCCTTCAGTGCTCGCTTGAGGTTGATAGGAAATGAGAGAGAATTACCAAGAGAATGGGAAGAGTCGGGATAATGAAGTATTGCCTATTGAATTACCCTAGATGAGGACTTTTAGACAAAGTCAAACTAACCATAATGTTCAAGTCTGATTTGTGTGGCGCACAAATACTGATAATATACCTGAGAACCAGCCATCATCAGAGGTCAGTGAGTTGGACACCGAACAGGAGCCCATCTTAGTGAGTCTCTTGTTGAAATGCTGAGGCTTTGGGACCTGGATTGGTTAAAAAGAATTGTTTAATGATACTTTACTATTCTATGTTTATTGTAAGAATTATATATTTTTTTATGTTTATTTTGTATTCATAATAACAACAGCAGCAATAAAACAACAGCAATAATAATAATAATAATAATAATAATAATAATGATAATAATAATTGGGGACATCTTATATTGGTTTGTAACACCACTATGTGGTCTAGATGAAGTTGGATGCAGATTGCAGATTTCCTTCTCTTTATTTTATGGTGTAGCACAGATGAGATACACAGTCCAAACTCATAAATGGTGGGGAAGCAGAAGTCAATCAGACCAACAGTACATCATAGACAATGCAGAATCATCAGACGAGCAAAGTTCACAGTAGATCAATATCAGAGACAAGGCACAAAGTCCCAAACGAGAAGGCAGGGAGACACCATACACAAAATAGCAAACAGTGGGAGAGAAAGGCTTAGTATGCGCTGGCAAAAACACAGAGGCATTACTTCACAACTTAAATGTGATCTTGGCAGTCTATACACACACACACACACACACACACACACACACACAGTATACTTTTTAATCAATGTGAGTGCTGACAGGTGCGATGAGGTTACATGATGTGGTACATAAAAATCTGGTGATTAAGGGCGCTGCAGAGAATGTTGGGTAATAGTTACAGTAATTGAGTTTGTGGATACTGTAACATTGTTATTATCTGGATGGGAAGATTATTTACTTTAATAATTTTAGATTATTATTATTATTATTATTATTATTATTATTATTATTTTAAAATCTTAAATATAAGGATAAAAGAGGATAAAATTAAATTCCAATTTTTTTTTGCTTGATTCTTATTTTGATCACCTTGATAGGATTAAATTCATGTTGGATTTCATTTTTATTTATTTTTCTTTTAAATAAAACAATTAAAGCATTCTTAATGGGTTTTGAATGGCAGGATAGGGTTCGTCAAAACTAATAAAGTTTTTTTTTTTTTTTTTTATTTTTTAGGTTGGTATATTACATGTATTTGTTGCAGGAAACTTTAAAGGAAATACTTGAGGGTATCAAATTAAGCAAAGAAAATTACCAAATGAAACATTTTTATTTTTGTTTTACAGTACCGGGAAGAGACCCCGGGGCCGACCCATTTGGACACCTACTAATTCTTATTTAAATGTTGTGTCCAATCTTTTGATTGATACTATATATTTAAATGTGTCTTATCCTGTGTGTGGACATTATGCATGGCCTATGTATCCTCATTACTTTAGACAAAATAGATAGAGCTTCAGTATTTATTAAAATGCTGCTGTCTTATTTTTGGTATACAGTAAAGATACATATAAACATGTCTGCTTGGGGAAATACCTGCATTTTTCACCCTGAATGAATTGTAAACTGTCTTGTATACACTTACAACAGTGTACACTCTCCTGCAACATGTTTCCATGAAATCCTGTTCTGAATGAAATCCTTTTTAACCTACAATACAGTTACACTGACAATCACTTTATCAGCATATTTTATAGACTATGTTTTATTTAGAGAATTATAATGACAATTGAGAACATTCTGAAAACTGACAATGCACCACTGTAGCAATTCCTCATTCTTTATATGTATTTTTAAAAAACTTTATGAACAATAAAAATGTTGTAAAACATCATCTCAGTGACCTTGAATTCCTTGTTCTTTTGTTCTTTGTTTGGCCAAAATACACTCAGTTTCATTATAGTAGGTCTAGAAGGTTAACAGGTGAATCGTGGAAATAATCATAAAGCTCAAAGAATTAAATATACTGTTTTATTAAAAATGTGGAAAGCTGTTTGATGGGTTAAGAACAGAATCCAGGTTGATGGGAAAGGAAAAAAAAAAGATGTGCATGGACATCAGGAATGTCACAGAGCCATACTAGGGAAATCTTCAGGCAAAGACCTGAACACTGATCAGCCTCTGAAATATTTAACCCTGCTCCTGCTCTGTGGGCTCAATGCTATAGTAATCTTTTTTTGTATGGAGTAAAAAGTTTCCTTTGACTCCTTAACAAATGTGTATTTACTGAAATATAGAGGAGAATGGGGTAAGATGATCCAATATTCACATTTTGACTAGTGGAGTCAAACTGACTGCAGCAATACTGGCACTATTCAAGCAGTAATGCCTCCATACATATGTTTATCAAACTACCCCATATAAAACTGCCTTCATTTGAGTAAACATTGGGAATCTGTGTTTCTAAAATTCACCTCAGAACTAGAGGGCACTTACTGAGTGCAATGTACCTCCACCAGGCACAAATGGATTATTAAAACTTGGCATCGTTATAAGGAAATGTCTCCCCCTAATGGATATCGGATGAACATTTTGCCCTGTGTTAAAGAAGAGGGATTTTAATTCAACATGATCCAATGCATGGATCACCTCCAGAATGTAATGTTGTTTCCAGGTCCCCATCCATCCACCAAGTTTGATGAATATCAGATAAATGTTTGCCTAATCCTGCTAACAGAATAAATTCTTTAAAATATACTTGTTAAAAAGCCTTTACAAAATTTCTTGCTAGGCCCATACTTAGGGTGGCCCCCAAAATATTTTTTTCAATTCCTCTATCGCACACCCTCTTATTTTAGGAGGTTTGATGAGAAAATAACCCAGTAAAAAGTGGTCTTCAATGCCTTTCAATTTTGCACATTTTGACCGAAATTTGGTGATATTTCAATTTTTCATGACTTTATTTTCTGGATCAATAATCCGTTTAACGTCTAATCAGACCATGTAAATTAATTATACAATATGTTTTGATATATATAAAGTGTAGTTTTATCCATCATGGAATGTTTTATTAAAAAATTTCATCAGTATGTACTTGTAATTATGTATGTATTCATAAATAACATCCAAAATGCGACTTACACCATATTTCAATTATTTCGTGCAAAAGCAACATGTTTTGAAAAGTCTTGTTTTAGTCTCTATGCAATAAATATATTGCTGTGAAAAGCCTAATTTGTATTGGATATAATATCTCAACACAGAAGTATTGAAGCTAGCCACATTTTGAGACTATGGACTCGTTTGGAGCGACTAACAACTGGTAGCTTGTTCCACAGGCAAGGTATGCTGTGAGCAAAGCTCCATCCCCGCATACACAAGTTCTAGATACTAATACAGTAGTTCAGATACACTGTCTGCCAGTAACAGACACAATCTGATGCGTGAAAGGACTCACCCAATCCTCATATAAATACTCATGTATAATTTACTGTATTGGTAAATAATAACTCATATAAATGACTGTAGTACAGAGTAGTGTACGGTTGTGTGTATTAAACATTGACTGTAGTACAGAGTAGTGTATGATTGTGTGTATTAAACAATAAACATCCATACAAAATGAACCTAACCTGCATGACGCATCCAGAAATCGTCCTTTTGTTGCAGATTATTCTGTCGGGATTGGGTGAATCTTTTCACGCATCAGATTGTGCCTGTTACTGGCAGACAGTGTATCTGAACTACTATATTAGTAACTATAACTTGTGTATGCGGGGATGGAGCTTCGCTCACAGCATACCTTGCCTTTGGAACAAGCTACCAGTTATTAGTCGGTTATTTTTTCATCAAACCTCCTAAAATAAGAGGGTGTACGAAAAAAAAAAAAAAATTTCCATATAAAAACTGGCCACCCTACTCATACTGTATCCCTCCACCAAGTTTGTTGAAAAACGGCTTAGTAGTTCTTGTGTAATCATGCTAACAGACGCTGGTGAATACATAATTCAGCAGAGATAATAATTAACTTGCCCTACTTATACTATGGTGGGGTAAATCGCCAGTTAGCCAGTTAGGCTACAAATGTCAATAATACTAGGAACATACAGACAGAGAGAGAAAACCCCCCATTTTTAATAGAAAATAAAGATGCTTCTATTTTAGAAACTTATATAACTATTAATTACTAAGCTTGTCTTCATGTAGGCTTATTTTGTAATGTATAATTTTTTATATTTCATACAATGTAAATAATATTTAACAGTCTGTATATCTATATAGTTGTACATGGTGTATGTTTTGTGTCAGATGTTTATTAATGCACTGAAGGCAAGGTAAGTGAATAGTGAAACATTGAGGGGATTTTTCAATTTAGCGACATCCACTGAGCCTGATGTGCATACTTATTTTAGTATATACTACACATGAACAGAAGGAAAAAGTACACTACAACCAATTTTTTATGTTTTTTTTCCCCCCATTTTTTAAAATTATGATGGATGCAGGTGAATGGGTGTATCTTTAACTGTCCTTGGGAGTTTTCGTATATACAACAGGGAAACAATGAAAAGCAAGCTTAAATGAGATTTTTATACTTTATATTAATGTGTATATATTTACTTACTGTGTCTGTACTTGGATCCTCACTGGAAGTCCTGACACTTGATTGTGTCGATGCTCCAGTATGGTGCAAGTTTGCTGGCTGACGAGCCTTTGCTGTCTCCAGCATTTGCAACAACTGAGTAATGATCGAAGGTACAGAAGCCGGATCACGATTCGCAGTCCTCTGATTCGCCAAGGACTCTACATTCTCTATTCCATTACTGAGCTTGGTCACTGGTGTGGATGGTAAAAGATTTGAGCTGTTCTCGTGTATGTTTTCTGCATTGCTGTCTTCAGACATGATGGTAATGCACTAGGCAGTTGGTAAATGAACACTGCTGTAGTGCCTTCTTACTTAGGACTATGTGATGTATGTACATAACAGATACCTTCATGACCAATCAATGGAAAAACAAAGGGCATGTGGGTGAGTAAAGGGTAAATTTATCATTAACACGTTATGAGAACAGTTCTGTTGCATGTTGAGATAACAGATGTATTTTTTTTCTAAACAGAAGGGAGTGGTGTGATTGCTACATGATAACAGGTTTTTATTAAACAAATTAATTATTTTCTGAAACATTGAATTGGCTTTTGCTGTAGCTGAGTTTATTTATTTACTTGTAAAAAAAGATTATAAAAGGGTTAGTGTAAAAAGATGTTTGTTATGTAGTTTGTTATGTGTCTGTTCTTTATTATAAAATTATTGAAGACACTTTCATACATTAGATGACATATGGAATCTTAAAACAGTTCTAACCAGCATTTTGAAAGATGTGATTTATTAAGCTTGTTACTGTGAACAAGGAGTATACAGTAAAGAGGAAGAGTATACACATTTAAAGTAGTACTAACTAACTAAAGTTGTCCTCAGAGCATCCATGTGGGTTTCATCTGGGTTGTCCGGTTTCTACCCACATCCAAAAAATAGTATATGAAATGTATGTAAGATTCTCATCTTACTTCCAGTATTCCCAAGATTTACCATGACCTCTGTAGTACCAATTAGCACTAAAGATGCTTGATACTATGAATCCTTGTGTGTAACCCAGGAGTAACCCCTAATACAGGGGTATTCAACCTTATCTTCAAAGGGCCATTGTGGGTGCCAGTTTTCATTCCAACCAAGCTGAAGCCAAACCTAAAAGTTCATTAAAACTGAAGATCAATTGATGTAAACAGGTGGAAGGTGTGGCTTCAGCTTGGTTGGAATGAAAACTGGCACCCACAGCATCCCTTTGCAGATAAGGTTGAATATGCCAGCCTTAGTCGATTGGGTTAAACCAAGTTTTAACAAGCCCTCAAAATTTAACAAAAATATTGCATAAAATGTTTAGGAATTACATTCGTTAAATAGTGCGTTCATTCTCACAGATTAAAAGATGATTATACGGTTGGCTAATAAAGAGTTTCCAATTATATTTCAAAATATTTCTTCTATTTGAAAAATTTGTCCTCTTCCATCCCAGCCATGCCTTTTTCACATTTCTTCCAAAAACAGGCCAGGAACACTGATACATCTATTAAAAATACACAATACCACTTTGTGATGGTCCATCCCAGATGCCTTCAAGCCAAGAGAAGTTGCTGCCACTTCTCGACACAGAGAATATAAGGCTTTCTTTATGCACAGTAAATTTAACTGCAACTTGAGGATGTAAGTCTGTATTGCAGTGCATGATCAAGGCTTGCCAGAGTAATCCCAAGTCCATGTGGTTATACCAGCTGTATGCCCACATGGACTTGGGGTCTGAGATCACAGGCGTTCAGCTTAGGCTTGTGCCCTTGCCCTCTATGCACCTAAAATTTCTCTGGTTTCCATGAATCGTTTAATATTATGCACCTTATCGAATAAAATATCCAAATCCCTTCCTATCCTTTTTTTTTAGGAACATTGTTTTAAAACATTTCAATAATTTTCTCACACATTTGTTGACAAACCAAAGATCATCTGCCCATCTTTCCCCCTCAAAGATAAAGCATTTCTCAAGTGCTTCTTTTGTACCAAATTTTTACTTTCGACTTAATCTGTTTCAAATAACATCATTATTAAATAGTTGTATATCATTACTAGCCATATTTGCTCTGTCTCAACCTTTTTTAAATTATGTTTCAGGTTGGAAATGCTGGAATGGACGTGTATTAATAAATCAAGTAATGACCAGACAGGTGCAAACCGCGAAAATGGGACACCCTAAATCGCTTCAGGATGTGTGTAGGCCGTTTCAACTCTGCTATATACCAGTGGGGTCTAAGCCAATCTCCAGCCTGTATATGTGGCAGCTCAGAACAGACTGTGTGCCACATCTTGCGTCTATTAATCTGGTAAGCCTAAACCTTCCAACAATTGGCTAGCTACATCACACGGCTTGGCTGGCACCGCTAAAACTCAAAAGATGAGAAAAAAACATAAAATATTTTGGGTTCATACTTGGATCTGCAATAAAATACAAGTCAAAGTAACTGTAGAATTCACTGCTTTCTGTTTTTATTTGCATTTTCCCTACTGTCCCAACCTTTTCTGATTTGGTGTTGTAAAAAGCTCTTCAAGCCTTAAAAGAAAAAAGTGAATGCTGAATGTACAGTCAAAAGTCACACACAAAAGATGTAAATATTCATGAGGAAAGGTCACCTTTTCCAACAATAATCTCAATGACATGTAGAATAGACTTCAAATTCTGTTTAATTACCTTAATTTACACAGGCAAAATTTATGAAATTACTTTCTTTTTCAGTATGAATGTAGTAAGTGAACACTGGGATTTAAACCGGACACAGTGACTCAACCATGCGAAGGAAAATGCACCCAGAAGCATTTGCTATTCAAGTGATACAAAAATAAATGTTTTTTTTTTTTTGGAACCAGTCGAGTGTGCATGTGAAAGTTCATCAGCATGAATATCTATAATGCATTCTGATATCACAACAGTGTTCCTGTCCTTGAGGCATTGCTGCTAAAACAAACTACGCATGTTGTTTATGAAACACCTGATAATTACATAAATATCTCTTATTCCTAGTTTACAGTAGCAGAAACAGAGCCTACTAAGTTTCTTTGCAGACATTTGTTGCTGTGAACATAGGGCTCTGAAGCACTGGAGGCACCGAAATCCTGACACGGAGCATTTCCCGTGCAAAAGAACAGAAATGTCTATGTGTATTTGGACAGGTTTTAGTTGGCACTGCTTTCATTCTTGAGGAGTTTGTTCAGAACACTGCTTTGCTTTAAGGCCTCAAGTTTGGAAATGTCCTCAGGAATCACAGGGACGTCTGAGCTCTGTTCGGCTCCTTCACACTCACTCTCGCTGTCGGACAAAGCTGTGAGGAGTGCGTCATTCTCATACGTTGGGAAATAATACCTACAAACAAAGGGCAGAACAGGAACTTAAATAATCTGTCATTCATAAAAGGATGCTAATCCCAGAATTTGGCAATACATTATTACATCACTTCCTTTTTCAGGAACAGTCCCGGAACTTTCTGATTGCACCTCATACAACATACATAACCCTAAAATGTGATTATTACACACAATAAAATAAAATAAAAGGTGTTCTGTGAATTCTTTACTCACTGTGGTTGGTCCCATTGTGTGCTATCTGGAAGCTGCATCACATGACCAGCCTCCTTCAGGTGCTGCAACACTTCCTCTTTGGTTCTGAACTTCCTCTGGCATCCATGACACCGGCACTGGTGGAGCTCACGGCGGATGTAGTTCACCAGTTTGACTTGTTGGTAAAACTTCAAGTCTGGACGAGAAACAGTAAAACAAATGAGGAGCTGCATTCCCTGCAGAATTACTCCACTTTAAAGGTTGGAATGGTGAGACTCTACTTACTGAGATCTGTTTTTAATTTATGGAGGTCAAACTGATGAGCTTCCTGTAACGAACAGTAGAAAAGAATTAAACCCTTGGTTAGTTAGAATGTTTTATTTAGGTAAAAGAGGAAAGGGAAAAAGGCAGAGTAAAATTTTCCAACAGACAAGAGAAATGTCAGGAGATACAACATGCATACCAAGGTGTGGGAGGTATGGTGAAAATCTATCAGGGTATAAGTAAGTTTATATTATGGGGAAACAAAATAAATAAATAAAAGTTTTATTTAAAAAAAATTATAAAAAAAAAACCAGGGTTGACTTTTCCTGCAAATGTGCTCTTGTTTGTTTCAAAAAGCTGTCAAAATAAACAAGTGTGCAAATGTCTGGTACTCAAGCTTTAAGTTAAACACAAAAACAATTTTATAGTTTTTCAGATTTTGAAAGACTCATGTAAGCTTGTCCACATGTCTGTAGTTGTTGCAAAATAAAGTACACTATGAGGCTCCTTTTAAATTCTCCATATAAATGTGGAAGTACAATGTTAGTGAAGTGCTTGAGGCCAGGGAGTACATACCTGTGGTCGAGAGTGAAGACTTAACTCTTTGAATCCCTGCTTTTCAATGGTATAAATTAGAACCATGTCCTTAAATATGTGTGTTGTAATGGAGTAATTTCCTTCCACTGTCCGGATTACTTGTAATATGGATTGCCTCTGGCAAAAGACTGTTTCTGGCGGCATTTAAATAGTCTTAAAGCTTGCACGAGTGTGTTTTTTATTTTGCGTGGGCATTTTCATACTCAGGGACGAGAACAGGCTTAGAAGAGAAAGGAGGGAAATGGGCAGCGTTTTTTTTTTTTTTTTTTAAGTGTATCTCAAATAATACAAAAATATATTTTACAATAAAATAAAATACACATAATTACACAAAATAACAAAATATTTTAAGAAAACAACAGCTAATGAAATAAAATGTCTGAGACCAAATGAATAATAATTTGAAGTCCAAAATCCAGTATTTTAGTACTGAAATTAACATATGCATTAATATGCAAATACATTTACAAAGCAGCTCCATATACAACTTTTTTTAAAACATAGGCTGCCTTAATACACTATATAATCTCATTTTAATACTTGAAGTCAGAAACTTACAAAGCTTATGCAGGACAGAACGAAGATTTTATCAAATACTATCTTTGTTACAGGAGATTCCCCATATAAAGTTGCTCGTGGTTGGATAATACGTTTGACCTCGTTTCTGAACAACCAACCGTGGCTTTTCTTTTTGCTTCGATGTCAAAACTTACCAGGTGCTCCTCACTTCTGTTGATAATCTGACCTTTGCTCGCTGTGTCAAGGCGAGATGACCAGACTGGCATACCATATTACGATGCCTGACACGCGCAATAAACTAGAAACAGCCGTGTTTCCCTCGACTAGGCGATATGAACAACCACACAAATAAACAAAATGAGGGTAGCACTGCGCGTGTTTGGATAAAATATGACTTGTGATGACGGCATCAGTCTACCCCTTTGACTTTCAAAAAGGTGGAAATCCGCTGATTGGTGGAAAATTCTCATCCCTGCATACTTCACGCAAGCACCCTTTTGCGGATCAAGATTTTTTAATATATATTACTTCTGTGGTTTAAATGGTATAGCAGAATCTCTAATGGTGGATGTATATAGCATTATGCCACCCAACCTTCATTCATTCATTCATTTTCTGAGCCGTTTAATCCTAATTAGGGTCTCAGCTGACTCTGGGCGAGGGCAGAGTACACCCTGGACAGCTCGCCAGGCCATCGCAGGGCAGAAACACGCTGAC